>APFE030801094.1:45640-57174 GCA_000404065.3 Pinus taeda
TAATGATGACCTTATATATAAATTTTTTATTTTGTATTTTTTAGCTTTGTAAAATGTTATGGATATTTTATTGGGTAGTTTTTTACAATAGATTTTATAAAATTATGTTTGAAAATCTAAATATACATTATTATGGTTTTAATTTTTTTTAGATTTCTGGATTTGTAGATTACAACTATGTTGAGTGGGAAATTTACATCACTAATAGTAAGGGGTTCTCTCCATTTTGAAGTCTTAATAAGACCTCACATTGTTTTGGATAGGAGTCTCATCTTTTATGTAAGTCCGCTGCCACCATGATTTTTTTCTCTTGGTTGTCAAATGTAGAGAAGTTAGGGTGAGACCAAGTGTGAAATTCCTAGAGAATGACGAAGAAAACAATCCATAATTGATAAACTAGCATAACAATGTACAAGAACATAACATCAAAATAATAAAAAAAATATGCCTCAACAGAAGTCACTTAGCTAAGACCACCTTAAAACATGCAAGCGGAAAGGTACTAGAGATCAACTTCATCACACTTAGTTACTACCATAAGTGTAGAATAAGGGAGAAAATATCCAAAAATAAACATATGAGTCATACATAACAAACTAGTTCATTAACATATAACCAATATGAAATCGCATATGCACCCACTCTAAAAGTGTTGATATCTATTACAAATTCCATGAAAATTCACCGATGCAAAGAGTTAAAAGCCTCTCATTAATATGTTGATAAATCCAAATACATGTGCTACAATCCCATCAAAATAGAATTGTGGAATGAGGGTTGTTCATATCATTTGTTAGATAGAAACACTAGGCTGACCATCACTCAGGCCATAATCTCCCAAGAGTAGGAGCGCTCTATGCTCGAAATGATTACTATAGTTATGATACATGATTCAAGTGTTAAAATCCCCTACAAATGAGGCATGAGGGTCTCTTTATGCAAATGCCTTAATGGCTATTCACCTCTCCCATGACTCTTAAAATTCCCCATGACACATTTGACTCACAAGACTCATCACATTCCAAATAACTCTTTATTTATTCTATGACCTATCATCTTCTCAGTGCCTTTACATGTACAAATAGACCTTTACATAATCATTGGCATTCCACATTTTCATAACTAAGAGAACTAGCATCAACCTTCCAAACAACTTCATCCTTGCAAGTACATAAGAAATAATCAAAATACAAATTGGAAATATTTTAAAGTAACAATATATAAAAAGTGATAATAAATATCCCTCCCTCTATCATGAATGAAATGACTATTGGCGTTGTTGATAAACTCCTAAAAAGATACGCCCTTTAATTGATGAAAAAAGCACAAAACAGGCCTTCAAGTTTTGAACGGTGCATTCTTAGTATGCTTCACGACAAAGAACTTCAGGTTCCCTTAGTTCTTTTCATTATTCTCATGTTCTTCATTTTTCCCAAGCTTCAAGTAGTCTACTAGTATATCTAACTTATTGTCCATCTACTTTGTACTCACATGTTTGAATGTTGAAAGGTTTTCTCCAAGGACCATTTGTAATATTGTTTTTGATGAGGAGAGATCTCAATTGTTAAAATATCTTCTAACTTTGGTGGTAGAAACTTGTTGGAGCAGATGAGGTTGAAGATCTTCATGTGAATTAACAAGCTCATTCCCATTGGTAGAGCTCAAGTTTTGTATTTCCTCACAAAACTATCTTTACCACTAAACTTGTCCTAATTCATAAATATAATAGAGCCCACATCTCCCCAACACCATTCTGCAAGGTAGTAGAAGCTACAACTTCTAATGAAGCATGGAAGATCGTCGAAGCAAAATTTGATGCAAGAGGAGTAATTAATTTGAAGACAATAGTATTGTTCAACCTATTATAGCAGTGCTTGAAAATGAGAATGAAAATGGATCTATAGTAGTGAATCTAGAGAGATGAAGAGTTTGGTGAATCTCACTTGAAAGTGGATCACAATGTTGATGGTGTGTTATCAGTAGATGTTGATTTTGGCATAGATAATGTTTCCAATGGAGAAGCATCTGGTTTAGTGGATCTAGCAATTGAAATTGTTGATGTTAAATTTGATGAAGAACAATTAACTCATGATGAGTGGTTGCATGTGATGCGACATAAACATCTCATTGATACACTGTTATTTGGCGAGAGAAACCCACTTTCGTTTGAAAGCGAAGTGGAAGAGACACAGAGAGAGACAGAGATAGAGGCAGAAATAGAGTCAGAAACAAAGAAGGAAGCCCGCAAAGGGAAAACAATGACAGAGGAAAACCCAAAGAACGAACAAAACCAATGTGGTTCTGTAAATATTTTTAATTCTAACATTGATTTCCAGTGTGTGGGTACACAGAATGATTATGAATAAGAATTAAATTTCTTTGAAGAATGGCTTCAAAAACCACGTATTGATGATGCCTGCATAGAAGTTGCAGCTATGAATATTGAAGACAATATGGATCATATTGAAAATGAAATTTTCATGTATTGGAGTTCCGAAGAAATAAAATTCTATTATGAACCTATGTTGCAGCAAATTGATAATCAGAAAATTTATGATGTAGAGAAAACTATAGAAGATGACATGTGGAAGCAGTCTACATATGAACAAATTTTTGAAAATGTAGAAGACATCCATGGACAGTCTGAAATGATTTTCTATGTTTTTATGATAAATAAACATATAACGATGGTAGAGCTGCAACAAAAAATGAAGAAACTGAAATTTGGAACCTACACCAAAATGACAAAGTTGAAGTAGTTTAGAGGATACAATTGTTTCAGAGGATACACGATCTGGAAGAAAAGGAAAAAGAAATCGAGCAAAAGAGTTGGTGTCAAAGTTTTTGAATCATTGTAAGCCTAGCTGAGAATTAGACCACACATGTTTAAGTTTGGTTAAGCCATCCTTAAGTTGTTAAGGGAGAGTGTTGGGAATAATTACTCCTGACAATGCACTACAACTGCTACACTCCACATTGCCTCACCGTCACCGCCATGACCTATGCAGACTTGAAGGGCACACCGCCACCGCCATGACCTACGCAGACTTGAAGGGCACACCGCCATACTTGTTGAGTTTCGAAGAGCCATCACAACCTCAACCTATTTAGTGTCGAAAGGGCAAATAACCAACTTAGTTTTTGTATAAATGTAGACGAGGCATAGTCCAGAAATATAGAGTGTGAACTGTACACAATTGTAACCACTTGACCTTCTGTAAATTAATGTTTGGTTTTCGCAATTAAACAGTTTTAGCTGTGTCTTTGGTTGTGTCCCCAATCTTTGATCTGGTATGAGAGCGTTATTTACTCTGAATTCTTTCCATTTGGAACTGAATTCACATAAAGCAATGCAAGGCGAGGATTCATTATTTTCCATTAGATGTGTGCATCGACCTTGAGACAATTCCACTTGGTTTTTGAGAGAATGGTATTGTCTTGTAGCACAACCCTATATGTGGTCAATAAAATGTTGAAACTAATAATTTGGCCTGTCTTCTCATTGGGATGACCCCATTGTTCACTACTGCATAACTAAAGTTGGTGAGTCATTAAGCAAAAAAGGAATATAACTATAGAAGATAGTTTAACTATGCAATAGTCAGCTAGGCATTGATTAGAGTGTTAGGTATAGGAATTAGAAGAGATCCAAATTCTTATGACATTCTACAGTGGATGCGTAGTTTCGTATCTTCTGGTTAGGATTATTTCAAGTAACACCTTGCATGACACACTCTATAGTGTGAATGATTGGCATGGCATCCTGTCATGCTCGATCAGTCTTCTAAACATGGATACTACAATGCCACAGCTTTAGGTTTTTAGGCTTATTGGTCACAACCAGGAAATTCATCCTGGAGAGGCTGATAATTGTTATTGCTAAATGGTCAGCTGAATGTTGGCGTTACCAAACATTTCCTAAATATTCAGACCAAATTAGATTCCTCGCATAATTGAAACAAACATTACAAGCCATGGGACATAGTCTTTTGTTTCTTGGACCAATCTAAATCATTATTGTCATGCAAGGCTTCGTACAAGTTCCTATTAAGCATGTATTCATGGACCAAGGTGTTGGAATCATTGTTGGATAGATGACAGTAGAGTTTCACTATGTTTCTTTGGCAAAGGATTCCCAAATTTTCAACTCCCTCCTTGGCTAATTGGCGGTCCCATTCTCCATAAATGTTTACTATTCCTTTTCTCTTTTTTCGAGAATATAACACAAAGATGTGTTCTATCACTAGATCTGATCGTGCCATCCTCAATCATTTTGGTTACAGTATGGTCGCCTACTGGACTGTATGCGATTTGTATGCTAGTGCCCCAATATCTATGGTCGAAAGCTTGCATCCAGTTAAAATATGTAAAGTTTTCATTATCTCGACTGATCAGAGACATAGCTTGTTACTTTTTAGTGAGGCATTTTCCATACAGCAATGTCAGTGCTTTAGCTGTCAACCAATTCCCACGAAGAAGTGTGTCGAAAGCATACATGACTCTCGACCATGCTCATAAAACTTTACACTCTAAATGCACATTTATTCTCTGAGTCGAGAGGTATCAGATCGAAGTAGCATAAGTTGTGTATTATAATTGAAGTGATTTCTGAGAGAACAAAGTGGATTTATGGGTGAATCATGGAATGAGAGGACCAATGAGAGATAACATTCTTGGATGCATTCCTTCACTAGGGCTTCGGCCCATCTCAACCGAAGAGTCTTCCGTTAATAATCTTGTACTCTCGACCGAATCAAACCACTATGTTATCCTTATTTCGGTTCATTCATATGCTCATCATATTCATGTCACCACAGCCTATAATAAATCATCATTTCAAATCATCCTGTAATAAACTTAAATTGCAGGGGATATTGAGGGTGCAGCTAAATCCAGTGCTTTTAAAGCCTAGCAAGAAAATATGGTTCATATTTCATAGCTCGTTCTTCCTGAGAATGATTGATGGAATAATTATGAGAGCAAAATCGAAGATATATATATCCATACTAGTAATTGCATATCATTATCATAGCCAATTCATATTTCACCCTTATCGTTGTCAAGTTTACTCCATTTAATTTTTCACACATACATGGTTTCCCGGACCCTATGCCTAATAAATAAGAAAGGGAGGAGGACATTTCTAAATTCATGTATGAAAATAGAAAATAACCCTTCTCAAAGTTTGAAATATTTTCACTTATTTCTCGTTCAACTTGATGTTTCTATTGAAAATGTACTAATGAAAGTGTTTATGTTTTCTTTGGAAAAATATATATAAAAAAACAAGAAAATGGTTAAGGGCTTGCCTACTCAAAGTATACCATCTTTGAATAAACTCCATTAAAATTTTAACTCTAGTTGTAAAAGGATTTATCTAGTTGAGTGTTTACTAGAAACGTGGTGCACTATGGAATTTGAAAGACAAAATTGCGTGAGCCTTCAGAATAAATAAGAATATGTTTTGAGGATGATGATTTCTATAGTAGCAATGATGAAGGTGATTATTGATATCAAGAAAAAGTTTTGTTTTCTTTTCCATTGGTTAACCTTGTCTTCGTTTCCATTGGTTTAAGTACATATTGGTATGAGAAAGCAAGTTATTGACTTACATCATGATAGAAAATATTGTTGTTCCTAAACCTTAACAAGAAAGCAATGTGAAGCATTTCAAGAGATGTTCTTACTATCTAAGGTCATAAAAATAGTGGTAAGCATAGATGAATTTAACATTTTTGGTTTGGATTTTTTTCATTTAGTAATTGTATTATTAGTTAAAGATATTTAAGTTTTGAGGAAATTTAAAAGTTTAATTATGCTTTAAAATTTGTAAATCGGAAATTGTGTGAGGACAAGGAAACAATTGTGGTTAAATATTGTAAAGAGTAAGGAAATTTTGAAACTATAGTTTGACAACTTCTTGAAGCTAAAATTATATCTCAAAATTCACAAGTCTATAATCAATGTTATAAAAAGTTATTGGAAAATATAAATTTTATTTTAAATTTTTAAGCATAAGTTTGATAAATAATAATAATATATTCATACAATCCATTATTCTTGTGAAATTACCCTTAAAAGCAAAATTTTTGAAAATAAACTTAAGAAATAAATATTTTCTTTACTCTACTAAAACTACAATTGAATTGAAAAACTTTCCCTCTAATTCAATATAATTATCATCATTAAATAAATTTTTTTACAATTTAATTTTGAATTTGATTAGAAGGTAAGTTTAGTAAGAATGAATTAGAAGATACTTATTAGTAAAGAAATTTAATTATAAAATATTTAATTAAAATAAATTAATTATTAGAAAATATTTAATTAACTTGAAAATTAATTATTAATTCACACTTTGTAAACATTTTAAGTTAAATCTAAACCCGTCACGAATAATAAGTTACTAGTTACTTCATGTAGATTTTATATCATCTAATTATTAATTGAGATATCATGAATATTTTTTAATACTTAATCCTTATCAATTGTTAGTGATTATCGATGTAAAAAAATTTGCCTTCATCAAATTCAATAGCTCATGCCTAAATAACCCACCAACTATAATTCTAGTGAACATATTAAAATAACCCATGGCTTGTTGTGGATTGAATGAGATGTAGGGCAATAGTAGTTGTGTAGTCTGGTCTTTTGGTTTCTATAAATTCGTTGTTGTGGCATGCTATTAGCTCAACATTGTGACTTAGGAATAACTTTTATAATTTTAGCCTCAATTAACACTTTAGAGATAACTTTTATGATTTTAGTTTCTATTAACATTTTAGAAAGCTTTTTTTTTTAAACATAAAGAGTTTTTCAAATCGGTAGTGATAACTTTGTTTAGAATAACTTTTATGATTTTAGCTTAAGCCTTTTTTTTAGTTTTTCAAATCTTTAAGTGAATAAACTTTGTTTTTTATAGATTAATTATATATTAATTTTTTTATAAAAGATATTTATTTTTTTTAATTATTATTTATATGTATATGTATATATATGGCTATGTATTGGGTGAGAATGGTATTCTTTTTTGAATTAGAGTTGAGTCTCAGTTTGGCTTGTTGTGGATTGAATGAGATGTAGGGCAATAGTAGTTGTGTAGTCTAGTCTTTTGGTTTCTATAAATTCGTGTATATGTCAAGATGTTCTAGGGGAAAATTATGTATATCATTACTCCGCCATAATTGATGTAGCTTCATCTATTTCAACTGGAAGCTCTGGCTCGGATTTTACGCTAATATTAATGTAGAATAGGTTGTTTACATTTAATGTAATTGGTAGGTGAAGATATGAGTTGGGTTTTGGTGGTGGTTTTGGGGTAATGTTAGCATTGTTGATTTGACAATTAAATTACAATAAGATTTTCTAAAAATTACTTAATCCTCCTAAAATTAATGGAATCTGAGTAAATTGACAGATAATAAATTAATCAATAATTTATAAGTAAATTTAATCTAAATATCATAAACAAGGGAATCCAAAGGCTCACACCTCCTTCCTAGGAAGTCCAGAATCCACTACAAAGTCAAATCTGCATCCAATCTCTAATGCTACAATCTTGTGACACTTCTCCTCTCAGTGAACAGTTATTGGCTCATTGTTTCGGGGTGCACTCCCAATGTGCATATAATTACCTCTAGAAATGGTAATGACCCAAAAAAATCCATCCCTAGTCTTGTTTCAAAATTATTGTAAGACTTGTTTCAAAAATGATGAGCCTACCGCATGGAGCCCTGAATTGATACGACGACTCAAGAATACTAACAATAGTATCTCAAGAGTGGTTGATTTCTTGATTGACAGTATCCTGGGAGGTTTTATTATTGAGTTCGAAATGGACACGACTCTATCTTACAGTGAACCTGAGCAAATATTTTTCAAGGGTTTGTGAGGTAATTACCTAAATTCTTTGAAGCTATTGATTAAAATTCTTTTGTGTGAAAAGGGCATACGACGAAGGCAGCCAAATTAATGTTTGGATAAAGAGGGTGTAAGTTTGAACTAGGAGTGGGGTTTATGCGAAGTGGAAAGTGATATAGAGTAGAATGTGAACCAAAAAACCAAGGAACAAAGTTGAGTGACTTGGGACAAGTCACATGTGAGTGTTGGGGCCTATTGGGCACGACCCAACTCAGTCCAGCTTTGGTCAAAGACTCCACATTTTCAGGAGCGGAGTTCATGAAGTTCTATTTACCATGTCTAGGGGCTTTAGGGTGGGTCGAAGCCCCTCATTTTGTAATGAGTATCAAGGTTTTAGTTCATTTTTTTGTTGAGTCCATGGTATGTGGACCATGGTTTTTGTAGCAATGTAATGTATTTAAGGACATGTAATTCTTTTTCTAAGATCATCATTAGATCACATCATAGAGAGAACACAAGTGATCGAGTATTTTGTTCTATGTTTTGTGTCTTAAGAAAAGGCTCCATAGCTAAGTGCACGGAGGGCTTAGAGGATTCTGCAGTTGAGTGCACAAACCACCTACAACTGGGTGTTGTGTAGGTCGAGAAGTTGTATGTACTGAAAGATCTATATTTATAAATAAGAAAAAAAATTGGTGAAGTATTTTTTATCTATATTTGTTATTTGTGTTTTATCTGTTTATGTGAAGTAATTGCAAGTAATTAGTATGTTAGTGCAATTGTTATTGTTTTGTAATGTGTTTATATTAAAATAAACATCACAAAGTCTATAGTTAGAATACACTACGTAGTAATGTTATGAATATTAGAAGGATGATTAAAGTACATAAAATTGATGTTAAGAGCCACATCAAATAGTCCCTCAAGGTTGTAGAAACTTGGTTCTGCAATCACCCATAGCCACCTCAGCTGAGACTTCAACCTGCTTGCGGGTCATTGTCGAAAGGGTGTCTGAGGATTTTGTTGGTGTGAAGTACAAGCCAAACCTGGGTCAAGCCCAACTGAGCCAACAAAAGGTTTTGTTTCTAGGACCGAGATCTATTTTAGGGATGTGTATGTGGCACCCATCAAATAAGGAAATACAAGATTGGGTAGATCAGAAAGAATGAGAATTTATAGTTTAGGAAAACAAAAATCTGTGAATTTCAACTAATGCCTGGTTGAGGAAGTATCTCTTTACAAAATAGCATAATATCTTGTTCACGATGTTTGCTAATGAACTATATGAATGGGTATCAAATTTGACAGACCATAAGACTCATTTCAAAAATGATGAGCCTAGCGCGTGAAGCCCTGAATTGATACTGTGACTCAAGAATACTAACAACAGTATATCAGGAGCGGTTGATTTTTGGATTGACAATATCATGGGAGGATTTATTACTGAGTTCACAATAGACATGACTATAACTTACATTGAAGTTGAGCGAATACTTTTCAAGGGTTTGCGAGGTAAGTAGCTAAATTCTTTAAAGTTCTAGATTAAAATGCATTTGTGTGAAAAGGGAGTACTACGAATGTAATAAAATTAATGTTTCAATGAAGAGGGAATAAGTTTAAACTAGAACTGGGGTCTACGCAAAGTGGAAATCAATATAGAGTAGAACGCAAATGAAATAAATTTATTGAGACTGACTATAGTCCCTTGTTAGGTGGGTCTAAGAGTGAACAGAAGGAAGTAATCCCACAACCCCACAATATTCCCCCTCCCATCTTGAAGGTGATTTTAAGTTAGGAGTTGATAAAAATCAGGGCATCTTTGGGATTTCCCATCCATATACTCCCCTTACCCCCCATCCCCCTTGTTGAACAGGTAAATCCCCTCTGCGGACAGAGGCGATCCCACTAGCCCAAATGGGGTCTAGCAACAATCACACAACATTAACACGCAGGTTTCTAATTGAAAATCAAAGATCGATGATGATGGCCTACCTGGATTCCAACGCTAGTACTTGTAGAAGAATCGTCGCTCCCGTTCCTTTGCTCCGGCTGGTCACAATCCCCATGATCCTCGTGAACAGACACCTGCACATGCAAAGAACGACACAAATACAAGCATAAAATCCAATAGATGCAACTATATATCAGTCAAAAGATATAACTCAATCATCATTATAAAGACACATGAGTGGAACCATAATGATAGTCGTCTATTAATGAGCAATAGGCAGAGAAAGATACAACCAAGGTTCTGATGTTGAACCTATTCTCTGGCTAGGTGAGCAGCTATGTATGCCTTGCAAAGGACCTTCTCTCTCTCAGGATTCCGGCAGCATAACCTCCCTATCCTTCAAAACCCTTACTATCATTCTAGCATTACTCCAGCACTCACAAAAACTCTAGCTTGTCTAATGCATGAGGATAGGCTTTTATAGATGGAGAAGGGAGGAAGGTTCAGTGCACCAGGACACCCATTGTGGATTGGCATTATCTCTGAAAAGCTACTGAGGATAACTGTCGAGGATAGATGATGACTCTCGACCTCTATCAGATGGATTTTCCCCTCTAAGGACTTCATGATCTGGGAGGAAAAAACATATGGGTGCGCGTTGGCCAAAAATCATTACAAAATTTAGTTGGCGCGGGTGTTGCTCTGGGACAGAGCGCCAATGGGCACGCCCCCTTTTGAGGATCTCAGTGATTGGCACGGGTAAGACACTGTGTACCTGCGCCAATGGAAAAAGGGCACTTTTCAGGGATAATTTGCAGAAGGTGTCTTCAGGGAACATGAAGTACATACTCAGGGGAACATAATGCAAGTGCTTTTAGGTTATGTCACTGGTCACAGGTCTCGGAATGTATCGTCCAATGTACGAAAACAAGGGTAACAAGGACGGTGACCAACGATGACAAATTACTGTGTAACAGATGCCCCCTAAAGCATGAGGCCCGAGAGAGAGAGAGGGGTGAAATGCTTTACAAGAACACATATAGCTGCCGCCAAGAATCTGCATTTAGAGATACAATTGATAGTTCAAATACATGATGTACGTGGTACGGTCGCAGCCATCCATAAGAGAGTACATGATAATCTAGATCCGTAGTATGGATGCAACCATCTGGTTAGGATCAATGAATTGACTCAGGTATGGTCGCAGCCATCCGGTGAATGAGTCATGTATCAAAAAATCACGCCTGGATTACAACAGACACAATCCAGGGTCTTGCGCTCCATCTCGATCCGAACAGAAGTACAAGTTCAAGCATGTGAACATGTGAGCTGAAGTCGAACATGCATGAACATCGTCTGATTATCAGTCAATATTGGGATTTGTTAACAGACGCGAGAGGTACCACCAATAATGACAATGGCCCTCAAGGTACTATAGGTACAATCTATGGCGTGTGAATTAGTGAGCCGGTGTCGAACACCCATAGAATCATCCGATTGGAGGCCAATGATGAAAACCTCGCGTCGAACACGAAGAACCTGCCATTGAGGCATGCAGGCTCCAAGGTACCCAAAGGGAGTCTCTAGGTCACTTTCCTGGATAATGAGCTGAAGTCGACAGGAAGTGATCTTCATCGAAGGTGGACCATAATGTTTCCCACATCATCGACATGAGACGGAAAGAGACAATGTTGTGAATTAAGATTATATGAACTATCAAACG
>APFE030801094.1:58305-95303 GCA_000404065.3 Pinus taeda
CATTGATTTTCAGTATCACTTTGTGAGGGATATGATAGAAGACAAAAAGGTGTTGCTGGTAAAGGTGGACACTTTGAAGAATACTGCAGATGCATTGACAAAATCTTTTAGCTTTGAGAAGTTCTCTTGGTGTAGAGAAACAATGGGCTTTGCAGGGTTGGATAAATGACTAAGCTCTCTTGTGGCCCCATGTGGAAAGAAAACAACAAGTGGGAGAATGTTGGGTTGTGTTATATTCTTTCCACGACTAACCCACATAGTTAACGGGGGGGGTTAGAAGAGGGGCAGAACCCCCTTTTCATTGCATTGATTATGTAGTGAGGGGAGTCACAGGGGGTTTGAGGGGTGCAGGTAACCCCACTCTATGGGGTTCGAGGCAGTGCCCTAGAAAATTTTGGTTTCAGACCCTATGTTATGTTGGGTGGACCTACCTATTTTATGCATGATTTTTGCACATGGTTTTGGATGTTGATCTGAAAATTGGGCTCTTAGGCTTCTTTTCTAGCTTACAAGAACCTCTCCCACTTTCAAAGCTTGAATTTTCCCAACTCTCTAATGATTAACCAATGCAGAATTAAGAAATGCTTGAAAATATAGGTGTATGCTTGTATTTGTTTTAAGCTGATTATGTGTTGTAAATTAATGTGCTGAAACTAATATATATACATGCATATAATAGTAAATAAAGTAGTAGAGATAATGCAGCAATAAAACAGACACATAAACAACAATATTAATTTGGAGTTCACCCACAACTCTTGGGCTACATCTCTGTGAGCTCTTGTCAATTTGACTTGGCTCTCTGGGATTATGGTGTAGTTCTTTTTACAAGCTCTTTGGCTCAACTCTTGCTGTTCTACACATAAACAGTGGGTTCAGACACCTTTTTATCCCTTAGCTCTTGAAACTCTGGCTCTTGGCTCTCTGGCTCTTGGTTCTGGCTCTTGGCTCTGACTCTGGCTCTTTGGCTCTTGGTTCTGGCTCTTGGCTTTGACTCTTTGGCTCTCGGCTCTTCAGCTCTAGCTTCTTTGGCTCTCTATCAGAAAAATAGTCCCCTTGGATTTTCACTTGGATTCCAAGTGACCTCGTAGGCTACTCTTTTGCTTCTACTCTATCTCAGCTTCTGCGCATTAAATTTTGCTTATGCGCTACTTCTTTGGCTTCTGCTTCCGCAACAAACCCCTCAAGGATTAACAACAACACCCCTTAATAACCCAACAACCCTTAGTCTTTGGACATTCACGGCTTAAAAGCCAAAACGCATTGCCTGTTGGTTCTCCCTTTCGGGCTCTGCAAATTCCAGCCACTGTCTGCTCGAATCCCTTCTTTGGCGTTCAATAATCATTGTATAACGCACTCAGGGGAGGCGACCACCTAATATTTCTGGAACAAATGAGGGCAATCGATGCTTGAAATCCCTAATAGTAGTCATTCTCTATTTACATAGAGAATGTTGTGAAAACACAGGAAAGTTTGCAACAAAACATAGTTCTCAGACTTCAAACATCCATAATCATGTCCCAAACTCCCATGGGGTCTGCTTATAATCACTATCACATATCATAGTGGCTCGATCCCCTTGTATTTCGTTATTTAACAAAATACGTGTAAATACATTGAAAAATGGCATTTGGCAGATTTCAAATGTTATACATTTCCATTCCAAAAGCCTTTCAGGTCTGGTTTACATCACATATCACTTCCCCTTTACATTTTCGTTTAATAGTGAAATATGCGTAAATGCATTAAAAAATCCTTTTCAAGGGACTTTAAAATATATAAAACCCTGTTTATATCACCGTCGGGTCCAGCCATCAGATTGCCTGTATACATATATATATGTGGCCCCACTCCATGTGTGGTGCCGATGCGATACTGTGATGCGACAAGTTGCAATCGCAGATCACACAAGTCTGAGGCCTCTTTATATAATGGTCTATGCTAGTGCAGATTGTGATACGCCGATATCGGCGATTGCACATCGGTGAGTCACCGTGCCTGTGGGTAAGTCCTTCCCTTTGGTTTTAAGCGATGAGATATTTCGACACCTGTGGTTCCTCCTATATATATAGCCATCCACCAATGCGATATTAATACTTCTTAGACCAATCAGAGTGGGTCATGTGGCCCAATCCTAGCATGCCATGTGTCGGTTGTAGATTGGCCCATGAGCCTATAATCAAAATTTTCAATATATTTCAAATTTTAATGAAATTGCCTTCTTTTCTAAGGACATTGGGAAATTTTCATTTTACAATAACTCCTTCATCCAAAATCTATTTTTGCCCATTCAAGTTGCATTGAATTCAGAATGAGAAGATCTCTGCAATGAGACTATTTCTGAGAGCAGCCAGCGATTTTGATTTTCCTCTGATTTACAAAGGATGTGTGCCATTTGGCACCTTTCACCTCTTGCATGAAGTCTTTTAGACTTAGAGGTTTATCCAGGATCCATTCTTGGATCACGCCTTCCTGCTAAAAGAACTTTTGGTCTCCAAAAGACTGATATATTGATCTGAACAATAAAGGAGAGTGACTCACCCTCTTCTTTTAGCCTCCCTACACTTGCCTTTACATAGTGCTTTTGAACCAAATTTTCTGACCACTTCCCTTCTCTGGATGGGCTGGTCTTCCTGAGAAGAAATATCTTCCTCCTTGCCTTCCTGCAGAACTTCTACTGAAATAGTCATAGAAGGTAGTTTGAGATTTTTTGCCTTGATCATTGATCCAAGGTGGCTCAACAAATGTGAAGTACATTTGCTCCACAAAACTTTCATTTGTACCTGTTTGACAAGCTACCAACAACAACTGTTAACAACAATAGGAATATAGACAACAACTGCATGGACTAACTCCTGCTTCAACAAAAGAAACAGATTTTCACAACTTATGAACACCTCCATGTCTTATATCTGCATACAAATGATGGACTAGATAACAAGCCCACAAAACATGCCTTTAAACAAATGACCCTTCAAGTCAAGCATGTAGAAAAATACCATTAGGACTCTTTCCAAAATATGAAACTTTCATCATTGTCTCCATTTGGAGACCAAGTTAACTTATTTCAAGTC
The DNA here is from genome assembly GCA_000404065.3 of Pinus taeda. Taxonomy (NCBI): domain Eukaryota; kingdom Viridiplantae; phylum Streptophyta; class Pinopsida; order Pinales; family Pinaceae; genus Pinus; species Pinus taeda. The sequence continues at coordinate 61,380 of APFE030801094.1, forward strand.
AACATGGCATCACATGCAATGCATGCATTTCATCCCTCAACTTTCACTTAAGCACACTGTACTTTCAAAGCTGAAATGAAATATAATGTAGATGCATCAATAGACATGCAATCTTAATCGGATAAGAACTCTAATTGTTCCTTACCAATCCCTTTCAAAGGTACTACCTTTGCTTGCACATCAACATCATCATGTGAATCATTTTGAGACACATCATTCGTCGAATCTTCACTTCCATTTCTGCCATCTTCTTTTTCCACTTTCTTCAGCTTTGGTGGAATCATTGTTGGATTTAGTGTCCAACACTCTACAGCAAGATGTCCTTGCTTATGGCAGTAAGTGCACTGCATGTGCATCCTCTTGATAGCATGATTTGCCTTGTCCAATGGACCTTTGGCTACTTGCTTCTTTTCCTTCTTCTGCTTCCTATATGTGACCATTCTCTTCCAACATCTAGAAACATCATGGTTATCCAAACCACAAAAGTAACATGCAACTCTTTCCTCATACTTATGTGGAAATTCATCATGCTTTGCAAAATCAAAAGGAATGTGTTTAGAACTAGATTTATACCTACCTCTTTCACCTTTATTGCCTTCATGAGGAGGTGAGGCAAATGAAGAAGTCGCTCCCTTTGGAACACCATCAAACTCTTCAAGGTTGTTAGGGTGTCCCCATCTCTCTGGTTCAAGTGTGTGCTTCTGAACACCTGCATCTTGCAATTGATGTTTCAAGCTATTACATTCCTCTTGAATACAACCTTCACACTTTTGAGGTAGAGGACATGAAATGAAACTCCTTCTTGGGACTGTTTCAATGGCTTTCATGGCAGCTTTGGAATTCTCTCCATAAGACTGTCCATAGCCAAGACCAAAATATTTAGGTCTTTCCTCAACCATTATTGGTTCAACAATACCTTGTGCATGCTTTCCCAAGCCCTTTCCTTCATAGCCCATCTTGGACATTAGCTTGGAACCTTTGCCTTTAGTATGTTTCTCAAAAGAACCAATACAAGCATTCTCAGAGGAATTTGAAGACAAACTGGAATGGCTTACCTCTTCTTCAAGCTTGTACTTGACTAAGGCTTCTTAGGCAACAAAGAGCTATGTTTCCAACTCAGGCATCCTTTTCAGGTTCAATTTGCAATATGAATTTTCCTCTCCATTTCTTGCAATTTTTCAACAAGCAAATGCTTCTCTTCCTTCATGGAATTCAACTGCTTTCTAAGCATACCGCTCTTCCTTCCATCCTCATACATTTATCTCACCATATCCATCATGGTGGACAATTCTTACCTCATGTCTTCATAAAGGAATCTTGTGAAGAATGCAAAATTTGAGGACCCACTTGTAGAAGTTGTCATTATGCCAATGAACAAAAAAAACTTCAACAAGATAATTAAAGAGCTTATTCAGCAACATTTTGTAGCAAACCTCTTGTGCTCCAAAGATAGCCTTGAGGTCCTTTGGGATAGAAGAATGCCTTCAGCCCTTCTCCTTCTTATCCTTCCTAGACTGAGCTATCAATAGCTTTCCCTTCACCTCTGCAAACTTAGCAAATAATCAGTCTACAAAACAAGCATACAATCAGCCTCTTGTTGTTCAAACACCCTTCAAACAAGTAGTCTTTGCTTTGTCAATCAAGCATTCTGGTATAACCTTCCTAAAGGTGTGGTTAATCAATCTTAAGCTCTAATACCACTTGGTCTAAAAATGGGGCTCTTAGGCTTCTTGTCTAGCTTACAAGAACCTCTCCCACTTCCAAAGCTTGAATTTTCCCAAGTCTTTAATGATTAACCAATGTGGAATTAAGAAATGCTTAAAAATATAGGTGCATGCTTGTATTTGTTTTAAACTGATTATGTATTGTAAATTAATGTGATAAAACTGATATATATAAATGCATATAACAGTAAATAAAGCAATAGAGATAATGCAACAATAAAGTAGACACATAAACAACAATATTAATTTGGAGTTCACCCACAACTCTTGGGCTACGTCTCCGTGAGCTCTTGTCAATTTGACTTGGCTCTCTGGGATTATGGTGTATTTTTTTTTACAAGCTCTTTGGATCAACTCCTATTGTTCTACACATAAACAGTGGGTTTAGACACCTTTTTATCTCTTCGCTCTTGAAGCTCTGGCTCTTAGCTCTCTAGCTTTTGGTTCTTGCTCTTGGCTCTGACTCTAGCTCTTTGGCTCTTGGTTCTGGCTCTTGGCTCTGATTCTTTGGCTCTCGGCTCTTCAGCTCTAGCTTCTTTGGATCTCTATCAGAAAAACAGTCCCCTTGGCTTTTCACTTGGCTTCCAAGTGACCCCGTAGGCTGCTCTTTTTCTTTTGCTCTATCTCAGCTTCTGCACATTCACTTTTGTTTCTGCACTGCCTCTTTGGCTTTTGCTTCCACAAAAAATCCCTCAAGGATTAGAAATAACACCCCTTAACAACCTAATAGCCCTCAGTCTTTTGACATTCACGGCTTAAAAGCCAAAACACGTTGCTTGTTGGTTCTCCCTTTCAGGCTCTGCAACTTTTGGCCACAGTCTGCTTGAATCCCTTCTTTGACATTCAATAATCATTGTATAATGCACTCAGGGGAGGTGGCCACCTGTTTCTAGAATGAATGAGGGCAATCAACACTTGAAATCCCTAGTAATAGTCATTCTTTGTTTACATAGAGAACGCTGTGAAAACACAGAAAATCTACAGCAAAACATAGTTTCCTTACTTCAAATATCCATAATCGTTCCCCAAACTCCCATTGGGTCCGCTTATATTCGCTATCACATATCGCAGTGGCTTATTCCCTTTGTATTTCATTATTTAACGAAATACGCGTAAATACATTGAAAAAATGGCATTTGGTGGATTTAAAATGTTATACATTTCCATTCCAGAACCATTTCGGGCCCGGTTTACATCACATATCGCTTCCCCTTTGCATTTTTGTTTAATAGCGAAATATGTGAAAGTGCATTAAAAATGCCTTTTCAGGGGATTTTAAAATATATAAAACCTGGTTTATATCACTGTTGGGTCCAGCCATCGAATCACCTGTATATATATATATATATATATATATAATATATATATATATATATATATAATATATATATATATATATATATATATATATAATATATATATATATATATAATATATATGTGGCCTCACTCTGTGTGTGGTGTCGATGTGATACTGTGATGTGACAAGTTGCAATCGCAGATCGTACAAGTATGAGGCCTCTTTATATAATGGTCTATGCCAGATCGATTGTGATTAGTCGATATTAGCAATTACACATCGAAAAGTCACCGTGCCTATGGGTAAGTCCTTCCCTTTGGTTTTAAGTGATGCGATATTTTTGCAATCGCATGCCGCGATGCCTTAAGACCTGCGATTCCTCCTATATGTATAGCCATCCACTGATGCAATATCAATGCTTCTTAGACCAATGAGAGTGGGCCACGTGGCCCAATCCCAGCTTGCCATTTGTCAGTTGTGGATTGGCCTGTGAGCTTATAATCAAAATTTTCAATATAGTTCAAATTTTTATGAAATTTCCTCCTTTTCTAAGGACATTGGGCAATTTTCATTTTACAATAACTCCTTCATCTGGAGTCTGTTTTTGCCCATTCAAGTTGCGTTGGATTTAGAATGAGAAGATCTATGCAATGAGACTATTTCTGAGAGCAACCCGTGATTTTTATTTTCCTCGTAGTTACAAAGGATGCATGCCTTCTGGCACCTTTCACCTCTTGCATGAAGTCTTTTAGACTTACAGGTTTGTCCAGGATCCATTTTTGGATCAGACATGATGGTTCTCGGTCCATGGTTTTGGATGCTTCAGCATGTATAAATATGTATTGTAACATTGAAAGGAACATAACGAAATCAAGCTGGTAGTCCTGGTTTTGGGATCCAGGGGAAAATCTTTGTGGATATGTGTTTTATGTGTTATGCTCTCGTATTGTTTATTTTCTGTGTTTTAGGATTCGTATGCAGGTAATCTTTGTACGAGGTTAAAACCTACAAAGTTACCTAGTTACACTTCCCCAACAACGGCACCAAAATGTTTAATCAAATTAATTTCCTAAATTGCTTTGCATAAATTATCAACTGAGGCTCGTAAGCTGATGAAGTGTAGTGCACTGTACGTGCTATTTAACCCTTCTTACTTCATTGTTTTGTATTTTTATATTGTTTTGTTTTGGGGGTTTCCTCTATTTCTAATGATGTACAATCTAAATTATGATGAAACTAAGTCTAAATTTCTAAAGGTGAACTAATCAAAATCTAAGTTAAAGGAAATAAAAACAGAGCATCTATCATATCTTGTCATTTAATCCTAAGTCAAAAATTAAGAGGTGAATCTGTAAGGAAAATTGAAATGATTACAGAGAATGAAACTAACTAAAGCACTTTTAGTTGTCCAAGCCTCCAATTTTGAAAGGTAACTTTCTTGAGATGGGAAACAAGCATCTTACTGTACTTTATAGTTTAAATAACTAAATCAAATATGGAGAGAGTAACTAATTGATTTCAATCCTTGTGTGAAGTGAATGTTTAACCATTTAGTTAGGATGGATATCAGCTTGAAATGGCGACCAAAAACATTTGTCCACACAGTGCATTGGCAATCTGAACTAGGAAATAAATAACAGAGGAAACAAACAGTAATTAAACCAATCCACAATGCATTCTTGTTACTTTTCCACCTTACCCTATTAAAACAAAACAAGTTTCATTTATGAAATAGATAAGAGAAACAAGACTGCACCATCAAATTCTAACATTATGCTATTGAACATAATTAAAATAAAACAAACTACTGGAAATCAATCTAAACTACAAATACTGCTAAAAGTAAATAGTGAAACTAAACTGAACAGTAAACAAAATAACGAAAGAAAAACCTCCTTCATTGCAGGGACCCTCCGCAACTGATTGAGTTGAGCTACTAACTAACTGAAGATACTCTTTCAAATGATCACTTGGTCAAACATGGCTTCATATTATTAACAGGAATTTAAGTTCCAAAATTACAGAGTTGTAAAGCTGAGCTTAATACATATAGAAATTTGAAATATTTCTCAGTTCTTTACAAATGATATTTAAAGAAACATTCCTAACTGTCTTTTGAGAGAATTTAGCTACAGGTGGTCTCCACTTATTACAATAGATCTACGTAAATGGTTGATCAGCTACAGGTGACTTTAAGTTAGTAAGATCGTTGCATGAACTGCTATCACCAGTTGCTAGTTCGAGTTAATGCTACAACAAAACTATTGGATTAATTAGCCACGAAGAGTGGACATAGAGTCCTATTGCTCTCGGGTTTCTTCGTTTGACTCCACCTTTGACTGTGGTCTTGAGCTAGATTTTTTATTGATCTGGGTTGGGTGACTAGGATAGGATCCATGTCATGACCATTCCAGAGATGCCCATGTGGCTGGTTTCCTCATTTGACACTTTTAACCTGTTCAACCATGGAAGTGGCTACGGAACACACGGTTAGTTGCAGAATGGGCTACATTTTGTAGATAATTTGAAAAAACTTATTTCAAATACAAAAAAACATAAAAGTATAACATGTCAATCATTTAATGTCTTCCTTGAAACAAAATCTATCATTTATCAGTGATGGGGATTTGTCCTTCATGGAAAAACAAGAGAAAGAAGTAAGAAAAGCTGTCAAAGAGAGAGCAATTCTGAGGTCCAACACCAGCATTGAGCTCTGATCTTGTGGAGAGATAGAGTTTTTAGTTAAGGCCTTGATATGTGATAATTTTGGTTGATATGAAGCTATACAGATGGGTTACCAATCTGACTCTTCTTATGAGAATTCTTCAAATTGAGAATGTACAAGTACATTGTATGGATTATGAATACCTCTCTAGTTAAGAGGGAGTGTTGAAAAGTGTAAATAGGTTTGGTCTTCATAATGACATGTGTAATTATGATTTTATGTAATTGATGTAAAGAAGAAAATAAAAAATATTTTTGTAATGTTTGAATCATGGGTTTCATGCTCAAGAAATTTTATTTTATAGTTAAGGCTCCCATTGTGATCCTTTAGGATTGGACATCATGTCATAAAGTATAATGAGTCAATGTCAAAGGTTGAAGACCCATTTGGGCACATTGTATATTGTAAAAAGATAAATTTAGTCATTAACCCTTTAAGACCAAGTTCAAGCACCTCTAGCAAGTCGACCTTTGAATCAAGCAAGAAGCTTACACCAAAATTACATATTGGCCTAGGACTCATTCAAGTCAGATTATTTACATGGGAAAACCACTATATATAAGAAGCTCGACCTTCATTTGTGAAGTAATATTTTGGACAAGAAATAAAAGGAGAAAAGGAAGTGTGAAAGATCTCAAGTGTCCTATTGCTAAGAGAGGAGAGAAGAAGCATCACCGAGTTTAATTATGATATGTTTTTGGGCTAACACCTTCACATGTGCAAGATTACAAAGTTGTCTACTGCAGAAAGGACCAAAATATTACAATCATCTTGAGAAGGAATATTTGGGAATGAATCAAGTAGATCCTCAAGTCAAGTTGAGGAAGAATAGGCTCCATCTCAAGCGATGGAAATTGAAAGACAAAATATCTCAAGTATCAAATCTAGGGTTTCAAAAGAAGGACCAAAAAGTGCAGATATGAGCTAGGGACCGAAATATAAGGTTAGTTGAAGTAGTGTAAGGAGGAAGAAGTTTGACTATCATTTGACTCAAGGAAGAGGAAGTTGAAAAAGGAAGTATTATGACTTGGTCTAAGAGATTTTAATAGGTCAAGGGTCTTGGTCATGGTCTTGGTATTCATCAATTGAAGTCTCTATAAGAAGAATAATTTTTTGGGTTTTCCTCTCATGTTGGAGAGGTTTTGGCCCCGAATGATCGCCTATATTTTGTGTCTCTTACCTCTTTATTGTTTTCTCTTTTGTAATTGTTTGATGAATAAGAAAATTATACTAAACTAAGTAAAGATAAGAACCTAATCTAAAGAAGTAAAAATCATTCACAAGAAGTTATCATAAAGAGAGATCATACTTTTCCCTTGCTTCTACCTAAAGTAATGCCACTAGATCCACTAGTATTCCACATACTCGATAAGGTAAAGCTATAAATTTATGAGAGTTTTGAAATCCTCTCACTTAGTCACTGGAGAATCTCCTTCCAACCTCAAGGTCTCCATGTGGATTTCCAACAAGTCAGGGCACAACTCTAATTTTTAGTTGAGAAAACAAATATTTAATTCTTCCTCTATATATTGAACACTAAAATAAACTTCTAGTTGACACAACCAATGATTTAGATTTAGAGTATCAATCTCAACTTGATACAACTTGATATTGACTTTCACTTCCATTTTTAATATGGACTATGAATGATTAATGACACTATAACTAGGTTGATCTTTCCGGGGTTCTTTTTTTGGCTCCTTCTCTGTTTCTTCCCGGTTTCCCCTTTAATCAAACCTCTACATTATAATCCCCATATTCTGCAAATAAAAAAATCTTACTGGTAAATGTCATCATGAGGAGGCTCACATTATGCTTTATATATGCATGTTGTGCTTCTAGCTATGCAAACATCTCTTATGTGGAATCATGAGAGTTATTCATAGATTTGTCAGTCATGACTAGGGTTTTGTGACTTTTGGCTTAACTGATTTGAATCCCCCAAAACTCCCCACAATATACCCAAAGAAACCTTCTTTGATACCAATATGATATATAAATTGTTATCTATATTCCACTAGATATCTTGTCAAAAGAGATTTGATAAAATTATGCTTAAAATTTGAAATTCTGCATTCTGAGGGCTTATTTCTCCTTGTATTTTTGGATCTATAAATTACTGTTTATTTCATATGCATGAAAATTATAATTATGAAGGAAAAAAAATATGGAAATAAAACTCACGAATCACAAATTAACGTAAGATATAATTTGGGAAATCCTTTTGGGAGAAAACCCAACTGGAAAGTGAGGCCTCCCTAGTCTCTTTGTCTAAATGGAAAATAGATGCAAGTGTAAAGAAGTGAGGCTTGTGGCTTATTGGATATTGAAGTGCATAATTATTCTATATTTTCTCCCCCCTATCCACTCTCGACTACTATTTTTATCTATGGAACAAAATGCACTTGAATAGAATGGAACGTCTTTTCCTCCTAATGGCTTGGTTATAACACAATCCGATAGCCTACTAGTTGTTAGATTTGAATCCTTAAACTCTTAAATATAGATATAATATCCAATATTCTAGAGTATTATTCATCATGATCACATGGATTTCCCATTTTTCGTGAGTAATGGGGGCTAACTTGGCATCCTCTCAAATTATGGTGGTTAAAACAAGAAGGTCAAGTTCTGAGTGGTGTAAATGGTGCATATAGACTCCAATTGAGATGATTCATACATTGTTGGAAAGGTATCTATGTGTATAATAACACAAAAAGGTTTATTACACAAGAAACAATAGCTTGATATTTACCTACACTTCCATTTTGGAAAGGGAATGTGAATGGTTCATGACATTTGAACTGGTTTGATCTGTTTTGGGTTCTTTCTTCGATTCCTTTGTTTATTCCCAATCTCTTGACCTCCCCTTTGATCAAACCTCTACGTTAGAACCCCTGTCTTCTCTGAATAACTCAAGCTTATTGGTCAAGGATGCCATGAGAAGGGTCACATTACAATTTATGTCTACAAATTGTGCTTCATGTCACACAAACCTCTCCTTTGCGGATCACAAGGGTTATTCACAAAGTCATTGACAATAACTGGGGTTTTGTGACTTTCAGATTAATATATCTAGAGCCCCTAGAACTCCCCAAAATATACCCAAAGAAACCTGCGATGATATCAATATGATCTGTAAACTATCAACTAAACAATTTTTTTAAAAAAATATGATAAAATTATTCCTAAAATATGAAATCTACATTATGAGGGTTTATTTCTCATATTTTTGGATCTGTAAATTATTATCTATTGAGTATGCTAAAAATTATAATTATGTAGAAAATATATAATAAAAAAAATAAAAATCATAAACCACAAATTAACACAATATTTAACCTGGGAAATCCTTTTGGGAGAAAACTCAACTGGAATGTCAGGTTATCCTACTATCTTTATTTAAATAGAAAATGGATGCAAGTACAAAGAAGTGAGGCATGTGGCCCATGGGATACTATAGTGAAAAAATCCTCTATATTTTCTCTTTCCTTATCCATTCTTGGCTACTCTGCTTATCTATGGAAAATAATGCACTTGAATAAAATGCAACTCATTTTCCTCTTAGTGGCTTGGTTATTACAAAATCTGATAGCCTATTGGTGGTTAGGTTTGACTCCTTCAACTTTTAACTAGAGTTACAATATTGACTCTTCTAGAGTATTTTTCACATGATAATGTGTTAGCCTCTTTTTCATGATTAATGGTGGTTAACTTGGCATCCTCTTGAATTATGGTAGTCAAAATAGGAATGCCAACTTTAGATTGGCGTAACTTTTGCATACAGACTCAAACTAATACAATTCTTGCACTGTCGTTAAGGTATCTATGTGTAGAATAGAAAAAAGGTATGTTGCATGAGTAAAAAACAATCCCCAAAAAATTCCATTTGTTTCCTCAAATTGATCTTGAAAGGTTTCATACCTCGATTTTCCAAACTAGGCGTCATCGGTAAAAATGTTCTTCTAAGCTAATTCCTCCTCTTTTTCCACTATTAAAGCATTGAGATGGATTAAAAACAATATAATGTTCTAGTGGAAAGCATTAAGATGGATTAAAAACAATATAATAATGAAATATGGATTAAATCCTCTATATTTTCTCTTTCCTTATCCACTCTTGGATACTTTTCTTATCTATGGAACAAAATGCACTTGAATAAAATGGAACCTATTTTCCTCTTAGTGGCTTGGTTATTACAAAATATGATAGCCTACTAGTGGTTAGGTTTGACTCCATCAAATATTAACTAGAGATACAATATTGGCTCTCTAATTTTCATCATGATCACGTGTTAGCCACTTTCCATGAGTAATGGGGGCTAACGTGGCATCCTCTCAAATTATGGTAGTCAAAACTAGAAGGTCAACTTTAGATTGGCTTAACTTTTTCATACAGACTCATATTGATATGATTCTTGCACCTTTGGAAAGTTATCTATGTGTAGAATAGAAAAAAGGTGTAATACATAAGCATAAAAATTTTACCCCAAAAAAAATCATTTGTTTCCTTAAATTGATCCTGAAAGGTTTTAGACCTTCATTTGCCAAACTAGGCATTGTCTGTAAAAATAGTCCTATGAGCTAATTCCTCCACATTTTCCACTCTTAAGGCATTGAGATGGATTAAAAACAATATAATGTTCCAGTGGAAATCATTGATATGGGTTACAAACATTATAGTGATGAAATATGGATTAATGTTTGTAGCATGATATGGAAATAAATGTTTCTTCCATATGACATAAGTGATGAATGAATGTTTCCTTAATAAGGGCACATAATTTCTAAAAAAGAATCCCACTAGAAAAGGGTGAAAAGCATGCTAATAGGTAATTATCAATGGGATAACATTAGTTGATGGAAAAATAAGGGAAATAGTTTTACATGTTCATTTGTTAAAATTGGCAACTAGGGCCGAACTCCATGTGGGTCATCTTATTAATGGCAACTGATATTTTTCTTGGATCCCTCTCATCAAGAGGTGTAGGATTGATCTAAAGATCATCTAATTCTGATATGTATTCATGGATATATGAATTTATTTGTGTTATGGGACAATTCGTCAAGGTCGGCCAACAACCAAATAAACCCCACTTGTGCTCAACATTTTAGTATAAATAAAGGAGAACTTCAAGTCATTTATACACATAATCTTCTTGGTGATCTCTTCCTCTCCACTTGTCCTTGGGTTTCGTGGGAGGAGAGACCTAAAGAGGATACGTTGCCCTAGAGGATGCCCTATTCTATACGCTGTCATGAACGTGCCTTCTACGTAGCCCTAAAGGAGGAACCTTGGAGCTGCCCTAACTGCAGCAAGGAAGATATGCCAGCAAGGGCTTGAAGGATGTTGGAGGTCATCTCCAAGTGCTTCTAGGAGAAGCCTTCTATAGGTTCTTTAAGGGAAATGTTGAAAATTGCAACAAGAAATGCTAAAAATAGCAGTTTGGATACCAATGATGGATTGAGCAATAGGGAATGAAAAATGAAAGTGCTAAAAATAGAATTGCTATTTTAGCAATTCAGGATGGATTCCTATTTTAGTCAGTCCCTTGACTAGAAACAAGAAGTAAAATTCAATTTTGAACTTAACAACTGTTTGAAAATAAATTAATTAATTCTCCATGAGTTAATTAGTTGTGAAAAATCAAACATGAATTCTATGTGAGGACATGCAACAATTTATCTATTAATTGAGGAATTTATCCATCACTTAAAGAGATAAGTATTGGTTCTAATTTGAGTAGTAATTAGTTGGCTCAGTTAGCTGAGTCAAGTCCATTTATATTTGATTTAAACAGTTTTTTTTAAATTAAGTAAGTTTAGTTAGTTAATGCATGATTGCATATCACTATTGTTCTTTAGGTAATTGAATATTCTCTCATGAATAACTCATGCATGTCAGTTCAGACAGAGACCCAGTTAAGATTAGAGAAGGGATAGCGTACTAGCAGTTGGATGGATATTTTTCCTATAAAGGAAGCTCATCCATGATGAGGATTTACCTCCTTCTGGATTGTGTAGTTGGATCAGAGGTTAGTGAGTGTGTGAATAGGCCAATTCACACAAGTGGTTGCATTGGACCCCAATCAAAATTGCGCAAAGAAATAGGAGGCTTGGACAACAGATCAGGAGGTTTGAGAGAGGCGTTTGACTGTCTATGAGCAACAGAGGTATTGCAGAGAGAGCAGGATAGATTTTGAGCTGATTCTTTTTGTAATACTGGCTATATTTCCACTTGTATGATAATACAGAGTTGGGGTGTTAGGCTGAGGCTTTCCCCTGATTATATCCTTTGTGTTATGTGTGATTGATTCCTTCTTATTAGTTATATGTGTTCTTATTGATGTTGCTCATGTTCGATTAAGCTTCTGCTAAATTGGTTGTAGAAGTAGATCAAGTATTTTTCTTTAGTCTATTGCATCATCAGGTGATCTACAGGTGGAAATTTATACATGAAACCTATACACTATCTAGAGAAGGTCTCCACTAGCCCTAGTCATAGTCCAAAAAGTGCCACTAGCTATGCCCTAGACGCGATCAAGGAGGAGGCAAAATACAAGCCCTAACTGCCAACAGAAAGAGTCAAGGAACAACGTGGAAGAGGGCTGCTACAGGAGGTCGAGTTTGGGAGCCTTAAGGCAGAAAATAAGGTCAGAAGGATAGGCTTCTAGGCTGAGTAGAAGATGAGTAAAACGTTGGCTATTTGGGCACATTTAGAGGAGTCCATATGCTACATCAAGGTTGTGTGGTAGGCTGCAAGCCATAGCACCACATCAAAGAAATAGCATGGGCTGTTTTGTTGTCATATGTCCTAAGGCAGCAACCTAGTAAGGGAGGAATTCACCTTCAGCAAGATGCAGTCTTCTAAGGTTTGTTTGGGGCAGCTTGGAGAAGATTAAGGCCACATGTATGTTCCCTAACCAGTCTGACACTAACAATCAACAGCTAGCAAGGTTGGACAAGCATGGGTGTTGCTGCCTATGTATGAGGGATGTTAGATCTGTCTTGATGAAGGATGTTCCATCTTCCATCCTACATAGAAAACATAGATCCTTAACTATGAAGCAATACAGTCAATGATAATATGTGATAGCTAGGTGACCTATAAATTTTGAATGCATATTAAGACATAGTGATAGTGCAAAAAGATGCATGGGCAACATGATAGCAGCAATGGTACTTGGTGTAGCAAGTACATGGTCCTGCAAATCACATTGGGACAAAAAAAAGAACAGTGCTGCAAACACAATGGGACAACATGGCAAGCATGGTGTAGTGAGCACATTGGGACAATTGTATGTTAAGCAAGGTGCAGCAAGCACATGGTGGCAAGCATGGTGCAACAAGCAAATTGGGACAAACTGGTATGGTAAAGCGTGATGAGACGTAGCATAGTAATGATGGGTGCAACATGGTGCAGCATAGTGAGGTGCAGCACATGGACGAGATGCAACACAATGATAGGTGAAGGAGTCACCTTGGAGAATCGATTGAAGCAGCATGTCTTCAACTGATCTCATGTAGAAATGATCGATTCTCTTATCTAGAAAGTCAAATGTTGACTTCTGTTGTAAATATACTCTCTCTCTCTCTCTCTCTCTCTCTCTCTTTGTGCTGAACTATTGAAGAAAATAGAAGAAGGATTGATCAAGGGTTCCCCACATTGGGGTTTATCCCTGGCTAGCGCCACATCTTGTGTCCTCTTTTCTTCACTTGTATTTTGCTATTTATGTTTATGTTCTATCTATAGTTTACTTTAATGTTGATGTGATTGCTAATTCAGAAAAGATATTGAGCTAACTGTGAAAATTGAAATAAATTGCTCTAAGCAGAGAACATACCTAAAACTAACATGGTATCAAAGCTAATGTGAAGACAATGTCCAAGCAAGAGTGAAAGAGAAATCACTGAATACAATTGGGAAAGGACAAAAGGAACAGTGGATTCCTCATCCCTCTTCAAATTCACCGAGGGTGAAATCAAAGCATAGAATATTATCAGAATGACGCAACGTTATATAGCCTACCAGTCTGACACTAACAGTCAACAACTAGCAAGGTTGGACAAGCATGGGTGTTGTTGCCTATGTATGAGGGATGTTAGATTTGTCTTGATGAAGGTTGTCCCATCTTCCATCCTACATAGAAAAAAAAGATCCTTAACTATGAACCAATATAGTCCATGATAAGATGTGATAGCTAGGTGACCTATGAAGTTTGAATGCATACTAAGGCATAGTGATAGTGCATCAAGATGCATGGGCAGCATGATAGCAACAATGGTACTTGGTGTAGCAAGTACATGGTGATGCAAATCACATTGGGACAGTAGCAAGCATGGTGTTGCAAACACAATGGGACAACATGGTGCAGTGACCACATTGGGACAGTTGTATGTTAAGCAAGGTGTAGCAAGTACATGGTGGCAAGCATGGTGCAACAAGAAAATTGGGATAGCAAGGTACATGATGCAGTACAATGAGGGGCACAGTCATGATTGGTAAAGCATGATGAGATGCAACATAGCAATGATGGGTGCAACATGGTGCAGCATGGTGAGGTGTAGCACATGGACGAGATGCAACATAATGATAGGTGAAGGAGTCACCTTGGAGAATCATTTGAAGCAGCATGTCTTCAACTGATCTCATGTAGAGATGATCTATTCTCTTATCTAGAAAGTCAAATTGTTGACTTCTGTTGTAAATGTATTATCTCTCTCTCTCTCTCTCTCTCTGTGTGTCTGTGTGTGTGTGTGTGTGCTGAACTATTGAAGAAAATAGAAGAAGAATTGATCAAGGGTTTCCCCACATTAGGGTTTGTCCTTGGCTAGTGCCACATCTTGTGTCCTCTTGTCTTGGCTTGTCTTTTTCAATTTATGTTTATGTTCTATCTCCAGTTTACTTTAATGTTGATGTGATTTCTAATCTGGAAAATATATTAAGCTAACTGTGAAAATTGAAATAAATTGCTCTAAGCATAGAACATACCTAAAACTAACATCATTAGTATTCATCTAGATTTGGAACATGATCATGACATACAAATTCTCCATAATGTGATGAGATATGTTCAAGTATGGGAGAAATCTTATGGTTAGAAATAAATAATGAAAATATATATCATATTTGATGTGGACCAGTAATGACGATTATGGGCACAAAGGGACATAGTATGTACTAACATGGTGTGAATAATTGTGTTGTAGTCAAATACTAGAAGGAATCATGCAATCTAGAATCAATAATCAAAACACATATTTCATATGAGGAACATCGCTAATGATGAAAACAATATCTAATAAATCAGGACTTTGAATAGAGAAAATGTATTCAATTAAATAGGAGCATATTCATTCGAGAAAGGGAAACATTAATTCCCTATAAATGACCTTGAGGTATGATGAACATTGATAAAAGTATGGACTAGTATTGGACTAAATGGATTGAGGTCATGATAGGTTTTGACACAAAACTTCCCTCGAGAGGAACCTAAAATAATGGATAATCATGTTAGAACCCATAATATTTAGACTAGATAACTCAACTAGATGTTAGCTTGAAGATAAGGGAGATGAGTAATGCTGAAAATGCACTAGTGACCATAAACGATACATCACATTAAAATGATGAGTGTGACTCAATGACTAGGTGGAAAAAATCAACAAATGGGGAAAGTTGGTATTTATATCCCAAGATGACATGGTTGTATTAATCATGAAAGACATGATTCAAGACCAAATTCCATTTGCAAAATTTCAAGATAAGTTGACATTGTAATAATACTTAGAATAAGGGAGAAAATGATAGTTTCCAAATTAGGAAGCCATGCCTGATCCAATAACACAAAAAAATTGTTTCTTTCCTCTTTTTTTGTTTGTTGAAATACTCCAATGTTTTTATAATTTTGTGTTTTTTTGTTTGTGTTAAAGAATAAAATAGTGTTTTTTGTTCTTTTATGTTACAATGAGAAGACAAGTTCCATATGCACCCAATTTGTTTTAAATTCTGGGTATTAATCATGATAAAAAATAGTTATGAATTTAGGGTGTCTCTTCTCCATTGGGATGAATGATGGAGTTTCACATGAAGATTTAACATGGAAAATTTTCGAACAATGATTTATTATCATTTTTAAGAACAAGAGCAATAATCCAAGTAAAAATATTGGCCCAATGTCTTCCCTCTCAAACACGTTTTACTAGCAATTCTTTACCATGGAATTCTATGTAAGTTTTGCAAAATTACACATTTAATTGGTAGTCATTGAATATTGCGTTTTAATATGATTTGCATATTTATATTATTACAATACTGGCATTTATGTTGTAGGTTGATTATGTGAATTTTTTTTATATAGGACAATAATATAATATAACTACCACCTTGCCTCATCAAAGAGAAATTAAGACTTCTTTAATTATCCTATTCTTATGGAGTCTATAAAAAAACTAGTTAGAAGTTCGGCATAAAAACTTGTAAGTTTAATGACTGATAGTTCTTAAGAAGGTATCAAATGACAAGATTACTTGCTGACAAGAATTAATTAGTACAAGATATGAAATTTTGACATTTGATCTAATTGATTTCTTCAATGTATACAATTTCTTTTTTTTTTAGATAATTTATTCTTAACACATACACACACTCACACACACATATATATATTAATTATTGAGATACGATGCCATGGGTATTGGAATAGCAAACTTGCATATGCTAGTAGTTCCTCTAATACTAATCATATTGCTATTGTGCCTACTATTGCACCTGCTACTAGTGCTTCTATTACTACTTAGAACTGCTAGTGCCCCTACTCTTGCACTTACTAGTGTTGCCTCATCTACTAATGCACCTATTACTATTGGTTCTTCAACTCTTAATCCTTATTATGCTCTTTCTTTGGATCTTGAGTTGACTCACTTGTTGATAATAATCTCCAATATCACAGGTGAATTTTCTATTTCTTTACACATGGACAATGAACTTGTCCCACTTAAAGTGTTAAAAACTCATGGTAATTACAAATTCCTCAACTCATTTTTATTCTACACAAATTAATATTTTAAAGTCTAATGATAATATATAATTTAAATGGTAGGGAATAAATTTTTTTTATCAATGATTGCATGAGAAGGTGTTTAATATTTTTTCACTGACAATAAAAAATGGATATAAGTACCAGCGTGAAAGTTCAAAAAAAGAGTTGATGAAACACACGGTACACCTTTTTGGTCATTTATTCAACCAAATGGTATTTGATTCTATGGAAGATAAGTATTTAAAATTAGTCTCTTATGAAACCATAATTATAAACATCCTTCACTAGTTCTGAAAAACAAATGGGATGCACTGGTGGAGGATTCTAGGGAGAAGAAGATGGAAAAAGAGGGAATTAAGTTAATATTTGGAGAGAAATAAATTAAATATAATTGATATGCATTGAAATTGTAATTTTGCATTTTACTTTACCAACTACATAACATTGCCATGCACTTCAAACTTTTCATAGCCTTAAAAACACTTTCAAGTCCACAAAGATTAAATTGGATAAGTTTGGGAAACACAAAATCAGCCTTGGAGGCTATGTTAAACTAAAAAATAGAGATGTAAGTACTATAATTTAAAATCTTTCATTACTTAATCATTTAACTATAGGTTAAAAGCTTAAATTACTAAATTATTAAACTATAATTTAAAATATCTTGTTACTAAATTATGTTATGATATGAATTCAACCAATTATGGCATCATGCTCAACTAAGACAATTGAAATATCACGTTGAAAGGGGATATAAAGCCTTAATCGAAATGAAGAAAGGCGGGGAACACAATCATTAGGGGAATTTTGAGGTCTAAAACGGGCCTCCTAAGAAAAACGTACAACCAAAATAAACTTTATAAGAACCAATCAGGTTCAAGATGATGATGTCTGCCATGGGGGATGATTCACCATTTTGAGTAAAATAAAAAATATTAAAAAATAATAAAATAATAAAACTACTTTTTCAACTCGTATTTTCAGCTTACCTCCCTAAGATTTTACTCAAATTTCGAGCGGGAGTACTCGTTGGATGAAAAATTTAATTCCTCATCCAAGGAGTATTCATGTTGCATACTTTCGATGGACTCTGCTACACGAAAAATGAGAAATACATGAAAAAATGTGTTTGCAATCAGTTTTTCATGTATTCCTCATTTTTCGTGCAGTAGGGTCCATCAAAAGTATGCAACATGGGTACTCCTTGGATGAAGAATCAAATTGTGCATCCAACGAGTGTTTCCGCTCAAAATTTGAGTAAACCGAGAGGGAGCTAAGTTGAAAATATGAGTTGA
The DNA here is from genome assembly GCA_000404065.3 of Pinus taeda. NCBI lineage: Eukaryota > Viridiplantae > Streptophyta > Pinopsida > Pinales > Pinaceae > Pinus > Pinus taeda. The sequence goes on from APFE030801094.1 coordinate 79,464, forward strand.
AAAAATAGTTTTTTCTTTATTCCCTCTAAAATTTGATGATGTAATCTAATCTTATTTTATTATTTCGACTACTATTTTATAATTTCCTTAGGAACAACATTTTAGACTTCAAAATCCCCCTAATAACTTTTCCTAAAAAATGAGGAGGAAAATAAGGTAAATATATTTTGAATGGTTAATTATAATCAATTATAGGATTTATGGATTGTAAAATAATTATAAATATTATTCAAGGACATGAAGATATTGTATTGATGATGTGCTCATTACCAAGGTTTTTGGTGGTGATAAGCTAGAAGTTTAACTTACAACCATGTTTACTCAACCAAGTACTATGAATAAGGTGACTAATAAACTATATTTTTAAAGCTCATGTAATATGAATAAGGTGACTTATAAATGATTTTCATTCATTCTATACATGGGCCCTACTTGGTTATGTGTAGAGAGGTGTCTTTTGCATTCTCAACAAACACTTCGATCAAGAGAAGAAGAACATCATCATCAAAATTGTGCACCTTATAAAATAAAGAATAACTAGGAATAACTAGTGTAGTAGACATAAATTTGTTGTATAATTAAACACATCAACATATAATTTGCACATTTGATGATATTTTATGTTATTTTTGTTGTGTATGTGCATCTTTTAATAATTAAATGGGGTATAGGTAATTGAGAGTTATGTGTGTTTGGGTTGGGGGTGAGGGGGGGATGAGAGAGATGTAGTGGATTGGACTATATGATCTTCCACCTTCTCATTATTGGCATTGTTAATAAATAATAAAGCATTCTCCACACCAAGAGAAGCTCAAGGTGGTGACTACACTGCCACAACATGAACCAATTAATTAATTCAATCCTAAATAATTTATAACTAGGTTTCCACTCAATTCTTATTTTTTATTCTTTTTGGTCATGCATATCAAATCAAATGATAATCAATATTTATGGCTTTCATTGTGGGTACAGTTAGAAATTTTTAGTCATGGTCCTTGCAATTGAATATAAATAGAGAATCACATTAGTTGGATTAAACAATACAAGAATCCCCCACTGAGTATTTTGGTAATCTTATTTGTTGAATATAGTATTTTCTTCTAGTAAGATTGTGACCTTTTCTTATATGAAATATTTAGTCTACAAAAAATAAAAAATAGATATCAATATAGATTGTAGTGCAATATTGAAGGAAATACTATGGTATACAAACTTTGCTGACAAGTTAAATATGTAAATGACTCAGAATATAAAGATATCCATAAGGCCAATAAATATATATAAAATATATAAGAAAAATAATATGATGTGATATGGTTTACAATTGAGGGCCTCGTATACATGGCTAGGTAGGAGTGCCCTTTCATCAAAAGTCATATATTTTTAGTTGTGACACATCCTTTCATATGTCCCTCATTAATTATAAGATATTATTAATTATGAGTTATTATCTCTCTCTCTCTCCCTCCTCTCTCTCTCTCTCTATATATATATATATAGATAGATAGATATATATATATAAATATTATATATATATATATATATAACATCCCCCCATATAAATGCTTTTTCCTCAAGCATATTGATGAGAATGATTCACATCTTTTAATTTTTGTAATATATTCACCCGATTATTTATTTTATGTTGTCATGGTTGGTGTTATGAGATGGTAAAAAATTTAATTGTGGAGTATAATTGTGGAATTGTAATATGATTTGACTGTCCTAACTCTATATTTTGTGGAATTTTGTGCCTACAAGCTTCCTATGTTGAGTCATTATCATGAGACTTGATGTTATTAATATCTGTATTTTTTGGGAAATGAGTTAATTGTTTCCCTTTCGAGTGATTTTCATACATTGATTATTTAATGTACCTACTCTTATGATGTTGATTTCAATAAGGATTTCTTGTAATATGATTTTCCCTTATCATGATTGTAATTTTTTATTAGATTACTTTAGATATATGATTTTATTCACACATTGATGTGTTGGGAATAATACTGAGAGGTTTGGGGAGGGGGGGGTGGGGGTGGATTAGTATTATCAAATCAATCATTTTTCTTTTAATAATTAGATTTATATACGCTACTTCAGTGAAGGGAACTCGCGTGTGTACGCAATTGTTCTTAAGGCAACCAATGTGTATCCAGTGAACTTATGATTCAGTTAATTCATCATATTTTGATCTTTAATTAGTGCATCAATACATAATTAACCATTAAACAGTAACCATGTGAAGTAATAACAAAATAAGAAATCACACATAAGAAAGACACATGAACACCAATATTTAAGGTGGAAACCCAATGCGGGAGAAAAACCACCTGTTGTTGTCATCTTTGTCTTCTTTTAGTATTATGAAAACATGTTTACAATCTTATTCTGGTGCAGACTCATACCAGCACGCAAGAACCCACCTGCAGAAGGATACAACCTTCTCCGTGTTCTAGCTTCTATTGGAAGGGAGCTACAACCCCCTAGCTCTTGTACTAGCCAATATGTTTACTAGTACATAGGCATCGGCCTATAGAAGGCTCCAACCTTCACTCATTCTCTCGCTACTACTAGAAGGGAGCTCCAACCCCCTAGTTATTTTATTGGTCAATATGTTTACTAGTACGTAGGCGTTGGCCTATAAAAGGCTACGACCTTCTCTCTTCCTCTAGGGACCACGTTTCATAAATTTTCATATTGGATACTTTTCTTACACAACAACACAATATGAAGGCCACGTTCCATCCAATTTTCATACTGGACCCATTAGTAACATTGAAGCTAAAAATCAATCACCACTACAATACAACCAATCACTAAAAATTCATCAACACTAAAGAAAATCACAATCAATCAATCTGAACATTCAAAACACTGTCACCAGAACATAGAGTAGAACTGCAAACTTTGCATCAACAACCAAAACCAATTGCAACTTCAAACGTCATTTTTCATAATGTATACGCTACTTAGAAGTAACGAACCATCGTGTATACACGCCTTCACCAAGGCAAACTAGTGCATAGATCTGTAAATACTAACTTAAAACTTCACAACTATTACAGACTTCAGTCATACCCATATCATAACATTTACAGAATAAAACATGTGTTAGCATTCAGATCTAGCCCATCCATTATCAGATCATACAATGATAAGTCATTTTAGGTTTCTTGATCCTATTATAACATTGTATCCAAATGTGCATGTGATATTTTAGATCTTATCATTACCATAGCCCATACAACATAAAATATACTTCAAATAGAAGTATTCATGAAAAACCCATTCACTTGCACACTTGGCCCATTGATCTTCTCCTCCTTATATACTTAGATCCTTGGTCAATACCTCAGTTCAAAACCATAGTTATGTTGTTGGTATTCTTTGATTGTATCAATGTTCTTTTTTGCACTCATTACCATGGGTCAATACCATGGTAGGAACCCCTGGTATTCCTATCCTTAATTTTCATCCCATACGCGCTTTTTCTTTTGTGAAAGTGTGTGCATACATATACATGCCTTTTGTTCTGTGAGCCCGCGTCTATATGCTACTTGGAAAAAGTGAATCGATGTATACTTCTTAAACCATTCTCTTTCTTCAATCTCTGAAGTCTGATATGTAATCCTTTGTTTTCAACCTATTTCACTGTGAACTGCCACCATTCATCATATATGAGAGTTGCCATCAAGGACAACACTTGTATCATAATGCCAGCAATCTCCCCTTTTGGACTTGATGGCAACCATATTGGTTTTTATTACGACAAGATGTAGAACCTGTTAGATATATCAAATAAGACCAAGATACTCTCCCCCTTTGACATCAAGGGCAAAGGACAAACCAAGATATTCTCCCACTTAGAGATGCACTATGTTTTTCATGCTCCCCTTGAGCACATGCAAAGTTTGTAGAATAACATGACTCAGTAACTCAACTATGTGAGTATGACCTGCTTATCACCAACGACTCATACATACATCAATCACCCAACCATGTGGGGATATACCAAATGTCCATACATGACTGAAAAATTCCAATTATTACATCATCCTTCCCATGCATAGTGGGGTTAAAAATTACATCATAGATCTTTACATGACCCTTACATCAAATAATATACATGACATTTATAACAAGGGCCAACAATCTAAACAAGATCATGATAGTCATCAACAATTATCATACACCATATATTATATGTACCATAAACATATGTCAACATCATCAAGATCAACAACCTGTATATGTCCATCATCAAAAGAGTCATGTGAATCAAACAATTACGTGGATCAAGTAATGTTAGTATCACCATGTACCAAGGTATTCTAATATAATGCCAACAATGCATTATTAGAAGCATATGCTCCCCCTGAACATGTGTCAATTGTTTACTATCAGATCTAATCATTGCATTTGTCAGTAAGAATCATCAAGGCACCATCATCAACCAGTTATTCATCAAGTTATTACCAACTTATGAGGGCCAAAATCACTTTTACATATCATCAGCAGACTGTAATCATAATCAATCAGTAACATAAAAGATAATTGATAATTGACTTAACCATATTAGACCCCTTTTCCTGAGTCTGTCCCACTGCTTCTTCATAAAACCAGCATGTACGCAACTATGCAGCTTCTAACTCATGTATATACGTGACTTGTCTTTATAAAAACCATGTATGAGAATTGGAATACTGAAGTTTCACACTTTCAGCTCCCCTTGGTTCTGTTATGTCTATATACTGAGCTATGCCACATATTTCTGACAAGAATTCCTTCTTCTTCAATACCTTGGATTGTGATGATGTTTGCTCCTTTTGGTATGGTGGCCAAAATTTTCTCTTGCATTCTTTTGTTATATGCCCAAAATTGTTACAAGTATAACATCTTATATGTTTCATATTCCTTCTATAGCAATCAATGGCTTTGTGACCAAACATATTGCAAGAAAAACAATATCCCTTAAACTACCTCGAAACTGATGATATTTCTGTGTGATAGTTATTAGGATGAACCATTCTACTTCTGCATCAAGCTGCAACATGTCCAAAATTATGACATATAAAACATTCAACATAATTCATTTGAGGAATGAACTGATTGTCACTTCCATAGTCAGGGGTAAATGATTTGCTTTGAAGTCTTTCTTTCCTAGGTTGTTTATGGGGTTGACCTCTTATCTCCTTGTTGAGCATTTCAGATTTTGGATTAGAGTTCCTTGTCTTATCTTGTGAGCTAGATTCACCTTCAACAATTTCATGAAAACCAAGACCAGTATTCATAAGAGGAGAACATTGAACTTTTATGATTTTATCTAATGTTTTCAATCCTTTAGAAAATATAAGATTTGGAGTTTTTGTCTTCTCAAGTTCTTGTCTTAGACTTACTACTTCACACTCTAATATTTAATTGTGCTTGTCCTTTTCTGTGAGTTGATGTGTTATCGTGTCTATGACTGCATCCTTTTCTTCCAAATAGATTTTGAGTTGAGTGATTTCTTTAAGGAAATATTCCTTTTCTAAGGTATATTTTTCATATGCCATGAGTAGTTTAATATCTTAATCATCTTCATCACTATTAGACAGGCCATCACTGTCTTCATTAGTGTAATAAATTCTTGTATTACTGATCCAGATTTAAACAAGAACACAAAAAATTACAAAGATAACCATAAATACAGAGATGCAGCATAAATAATACTTCATTTAATTAATGTAAAATACTGAAATATGCTTACAAACAGAAATGGAAATAAACTAGCTCAAGTGATGGTAGCTTATCTTCGAGGAGAGATGTGGTGGCTGCATGCCTCTGAATTGTCTTATAATGAGGCTTGAAGGCGTATTTATTGTTGATAAATAATGGAAAACTCTAAACATCCAAAAACCTAATCGTAGGAGATGAAGCGCCAAACTATGGGCCCTGTTTGGGTAAATTGGTACATCAACTTCCCGGGGTCGTAACTTTGGCATACGATCTTCGTTTGACATGCAAAATACCTCATTTGAAAGATCTATCCAAGGAATGCAACTTTTGGATGAGTAATATTGGTCCATGGATCGATGTTTCTCCCAATTTTCCCAAAAATACATCGTTTAGGGCCTCAAAACAGCTCCAAAAGTTCAGGACCCAAAAACTGCTAAAAGTAGTAAACTGTGCTACAATTAAGGAAACTGAAAAATTGAAAGAAACAATGGTGGGGGTCCAAGCGAAATTGGCGGGTGGCCACCAATATCCACCTGGATCATTCCTCCCCCCTTAGGAAGCAATGGTCCCCATTGCATTGAGTTCCTGCATGAGATGAGAAAACTTCTGCTGAACTTGGTCCCTGGTGAGCCATTGCCCTGGTGAAGGAGTTGGCCTACTTTGAAAACTCAATACAATTGAATCTTCTGCTAGCAAGTGTGCTTGATCTGTGTGTCCATGATCCAATCAGTTGCAGCTTGTTCCATGCAATCTGGATTTAACTCTATTGGTTTGAGATGTTCTGCAATGTCAGATGTGTCTAGTAATGGTGGAAAGTATGGTCGAAGGTGGTCCACATTGAACACTGGGTGCAGGCCAAGGAATGGGGGAATGCTAAGCTCAAATGCATTGTATCCCATAACCTTGGTAATGGTGTAAGGACCATATCAGAGTGGTCTAAGTTTCTAATAGGCTCTGGTAAGGCATTCCTTTTGTAAATGAAACCAGACTTTGTCGCCCACCTGAAAATTGTGTGGCACCCAATGTTGATAATGTCGCTACTTGTACTTAGCATTTGATTTCTCTAGAATTTCATGGACCTACTAGTGGATATGTTGGATGTGCTCAATGAAGCTATTTTCCTTATCTCTTTCGTACTGGACATGAGCCAAATCTGCCTGAGTAGCTGCAAATGGCATGGCCACATCAATGGGACATAGTGGCTGGAATCCCAAGGCCACCTAAAAAGGGTTGTAGCCAGTCGAGCTGTGGAGCACTCGGTTATAGATATGTTGAACATAGGGGAGGCTCTCATCCCATGTGCATGGATGCTTTGAGTTGTACATGCACAGAATGTGTATGATCATCTTGTTGAGAATCTCTATCTAGCCATTAGTTTGGGGATGGAAGGTTGTGGACTTAGTGAGTTTGATGTCCAGCATCAACTAGAGACTAGACCAAAATGTACTAAGAAACCTACTATCTCAATCTAAGATGATAGATTGTGGGATCCCAAAGTGTACCCACAATTGTTCAAAGAAGATTTTAGCAGTGGCTTTTACAGTGATATTATTCTTGTAGGCTTCCATAATGGCCATCTTCGAGAACTTATCGATGACCAAAAAAACACAGTTGTTTACATGCTTAGTAGAAGGAAGGGCCGACATGTAATCCATGGAGATGGATTCCCACGGTCGACTAGGGGTAGGCAGCAAAGTATAGAGGCTTTGCTTCTTGATGGTGGGTTTGGCAATGGCGCAGGTAGTGCAGGATCTTATGTACTTCCCGACATCCTATTGAAGAATCGGCCAATAGAAATACTTCTGCAGTACTGCCATTGTTTTCTCGACCCCGAAATTTCCAGCAGCTCGACTGTAGTGTGCTTCCAAAGTCATATTGGCACGCTCGCTTGAAGGGACACAAAGGTGACCCAGGTGGCATAACAGGGCATACTAGAGGTGAAAATCTAGAACATGTTGACCCTCCAAGAGTTTCTGGTATGTGTGGTTGAATTTTGGGTCACTTTTTTAGAGAAATGGCCAATCAGAAGTCTTGTTCCCACAAGAGTTGAGCACAGTGGTTAATGCCATGATCAATGGTCGATTGAGGCAATAGGAAACATTATTGGTCTTGCCCTTCTTATACTTGATATCAAATGGAACTATTGCAGGTATGTGGACCACTTTTGATGGTGATCATTCTGCAACTTCCCTTGGGTCTGTATGAATTGCAGGGGTCGGTGGTCTCTGTGGATGACTATTTCCTTCCCCAAAATGTAATGCTTCCATTGTCAGCAGGCCTACACAATGGAATATATCTCTTTTTCATAAGTGGGATACTTCCAGACTATGTCTGAAAGTTTCTCACTGTGATATGCCATGGGGTGCCCATGTTGAGTAAGGATTGCCCCAATAGCATAATCAGAGGCATCTGTTTCAATCTCAAATGGTTGTTGCAAGTCTAGTAATGCGAGCACTGGTGCTGAGAAGGGCCGATGTTTCAACTCTATGAATGCCTTCTATTGAGATTTAGACCAAAAGAATTTTTCTTTCGCTTCTCCCTTGGTGACTTGACTCAAGGGCCAAGTGATATGAGAAAATCCCAACATGAACCTACAGTAGAAGTTGGCAAGACCCAGAAAGCTGTGGATCTCTATCAGAGTGGTTGGAGATGGCGAATCCCGAATGAGTTGGATCTTGGCTGGATCCACATGCACTCCCCATTCATCAATAATGTATCCTAGATACTGAATTTGGGTCATGCCAAAAGTGTATTTCTCCAAATTGGAACATAACTTGTGTTGTCGCAGTGTTTGGAGAACCTGTCGAATGTGGTGGAGGTGCTCTTCCCAACTCTGGCTAAAGATCAGGATGTCATCCAAGTATACCACTACAAATGAGTTGATGAATGGCTGCAAGATGTCATCCATTAGCCTCATGAAGGTTGCAGGAGCATTAGTCAACTTGAAAGGCATAACCAACCATTCGAAAAGGTCCTCCTTGGCTTGGAAGGCAGTCTTCCACACATTAGAGGGTTCGATTGGTACCTGGTGATATCTTGACTTCAAATCGATCTTGCTAAAATATTTCACCCCTTCATTTGGTCCAGAAGGTCATCAATTTGTGGGATCAGGTACCTATTCAGGACAGTTATCTTATTCAATGCCCGATAGTTAATACAAAGTCTCCAAGTCCCAATTTTCTTCTGTACCAACACGATCGGCCTCCCACAGGGTGATGAACTTAGTCAGATGTGACCTTTCTGCAACAACTCCTGAATTTGCGTCTTGATTTCATCATTCTCCAGCGGCGCACCTGGGCTTAGATCGATGGAGTGTTTGACCTGACAGTGCAGAGGAACCCCTCTGGGGGAGGTGAAGATGTCCTTGTGCTCCTCCATAACCTTTCCCATCTATAGTTTTCATGTGGAGGGGCCCTGTCTGGAGGTCATGGCCACCATCTTCTTCTTTCCTTGAGGGTGTATCATCAAGAAAAAAAATTGCTGGTTTTGGAAATGAGCTTACTGCATTGTTTTGCAGTAACCAAAGAGATGGTACTAGGTGGTGCTACCTTTGGTATCATGTACAACTTATTTCCCAAAGTAAAAATAGAAGCACAAGGACTTGACTCATGGACAACATGTCACTTCCACAAGTATGGTTGGCCTAATAATATATCAAAAACATCAAGGGGAGAAACATCACACAATACCTCATCCGTGAAGGACTTGATGTTGTATGGAAGGTGACACTGTTGGTTCACGCGAAGATCTCGTCCTTGGTGAAGCCACCCGATGGTGTACGGTTGTGGATGTGTTATGGTTGATAAGCTCATCCGCTTCATGACCTCTACCGAAATGAGGTTCTTTTGGCTCCCGTTGTCAGTAATGAACTGTAACAGGGAGCCCTTTACCCACATCTGGGAGTGGAAGAGGCACTCCTCCTCCTCTGGATCTTCGGGTTCCTCCTTCTGGATTTTTGTGGTGGCAAATGTGGCATTGGGCTCTGCATCAATAATCTACTTCCCTCTATCATTCCCCTTATCAGGTCCTAACTCAAATTCGGAACATGCATCTGATTCCGAAGACTTTAGCTCAGCCACCAGTGACTGCTTGGTCCAACACTCACTTGTGTCGGGCCACCCCTCCTTGGCTTTGTCCTTTGTTCAACAGTTTGGGGCACCTTTCCTTGCTTCAGATTTGCAAATCCAAATTCTCGCTTCTTCTGTTTAAACTTCCGCTCGATCTTAAAAGTGTATCAGTACATCGTGCCAAGTGAGGAGATGTCCAGAAAATCCATCTCATCCTGGATGTACTTGTGTAGGCAGTTGCAGTATTTTAGTACCAAATGCAGCTCAGAATCCTTGATACCCAACTTTGTGTGAAGGGTATGAAAAATATTGGTAAAATCTGGCACGTCTTGGTCTCTTCCCTGCCGCAACGTGGTCCACTTTATGTATTTATCCTCATAGCTTCTGACAAGGTAGTACTACTCCTTGATGGCATTCCAAAATGAATTCCAAATGGGTGTGGCTGAAAACAGTGAGGCCATACTTTCATCCTTCTTCTTGCAGTAGGTTTCCCACCAGCCCTTGACATGGGGGGCAACTTTGAGAAGAGCGAAAGTAATCTTTTCTCGACTGGAAAAATCATGAACAGAAAAATACCCTTCTAGAATATTTAAGCATTTATCTACAGCGTATGCATCTATTTGACCCTCAAATATGGGAATGTCAAAGTTAACTTGTACCTTAAAGGGTGTGGTGCTTCCAAAGTAGTTGTTGGAAGTAGATGTGTCGCCCTTGGGCAGCAGCTGAAGGATCTAGGCAAAGTTGTCCATCATCGTGTTCCTTTTTCAATCGAGGGCCTCTTCGAGCAAGATTTTGATAGGATCGCCTACCCTCTCATCTTTCTTTTCATCCTCCATGGGAGGCCATCGAGATTTGCTAGGCTAGTCTTGCAAAGGTTCGACCAATTCAAGCCCTAACTCCTTATATCCTGACTTCGTTGGGGACATGCAAAGAAAAATAGAGAAAGAGCAGACCGCTTTGATACCACTGATCCGGATTTAAACAGGAACGCAAAAAATTACGAAGATAACCATAAATATAGAGATGCAGTAGAAATAATACTTCATTTCATTATTGTAAAATACTGAAATATGCTTACCAACAGAAATGGAAATAAACTAGCTCGGGCGATGGTAGCTTATCTCTGAGGAGAGATGTGGCGGGTACATGCCTCTGAATTGTCTTAGAATGAGGCTTGAAGGCCTATTTATTGTTGGGAAACAATGGAAAACCCTAAACATCCAAAAACCTAACCCTAGGAGATGAAGCGCCAAACTATGGGCCCCATTTGCGTAAATTGGTACATCAACATCCTGGGGTCGTAACTTGGCATACAATCTCTGTTTGATGCGCACACTACCTCATTAGAAAGATATATCCGAGAACTAGAACTTTTCGATGAGTAATATTAGTCCATGGACCCATGTTGCTCCCAGTTTTCCAAAAAAATGTCATTTATGGCCTTAAAAAGGCTCTGGAAGTTCAAGACCCAAAAAACTACTAAAAAAAGTAAAATATGCTACAATTAAGGAAACTAAAAGAAAAAATGGTGGGGTTCCAAGCGGAATTGGTGGGTGGCCACCAATATCCACCTGGATCAATTACCTTATGTAGAAATATTTCCTTTGTCATGAGGGAATTTAGCAGCATAATGACCAACTCTTCCACAAGCAAAACATTTGAAGGGAAGCTTACCTTTGAATCTTCCGAAACCCCACTGAAGTTTCTTCACAAAGTTTACCTCTTCTTCTTCTTATATATATCCTGATTCTTTGAGATATTTCTTTTCTTTTCCTTTTGCAGAAGCTTTGAAAGTAGCTTCTCTAATTTCTGATGGACCTCCTTTCCTCATGTCAAAGGCAGTTAAAATTCCATGAAGTTGAACAATAGTAACAGATTGTAGATCTTGATTTTCTTCAATGGAAGATACTTTTGAGTCAAATTTAGAAGACAAAGATCTCAAAATTTTCTCAACTATAGTAGCCTCCTTTATTTCTTCACCCAAATTTCTCATATGATTTACAATCCCATCTACTCGTAAGAAATAAATAGAAATAATTTCATCATTATGCATCTTGAGAGTTTCATACTGGATTATAAGAGTTTGGAGTTTAACACGTTTTACCTAGGAGTATCCTTCATAGCTATAAATGATTCTGTCCTATATTTCATTCACTCTATTGAACTGCATGACTTTGACAAATTTTTATTCTGATAGACTTCCCAATAAAGCATTGATGGCTTTGGCATTGATTTCATATGATTTATTTTCTACTAGATCTATGGGGACTGCTGCTGGATATTGGTATCCTCTTTCCACAATTTCCCAAACATTAGCTCCAAGTGACTGAAGATAGGCTTTGGTTCTTGTCTTTTAATATACTAAGCTATATTTGTTGAATATTGGTGGTTTGATAGATCCCATTCCTTCGTGAGTGCTCATCTTGAGAGATCTTCCTTCAAGAAATCAAGCTTCTTTTGAAGGACCATCTCTGATACCAATTGTTGGGAATAATACTGATAGGGGGGTGAATCAATATTATCAAATCAATAACTTTTTCTTTTCATAATCAAATTTATCTACGCTACTTCAGTGAAGGGAACTCACGTGTGTACACAATTGTTCTTAAGGCAACCAACGTATATCTCGTGAACTTATGATTCAGATGCTTCATCATATGTTGATCTTTAATCAATGCATCAATACATAAATAACCATTAAATAGTAACCATGTGCAGTAGTAACACAATAAGCAACACACATGAACACCAAGATTTAAGGTGGAAACCCAATGTGGGAGAAAAACCACTTGTTGCTATCATCTTTGTCTTCTTTTAATATAAGAAAAACTTGTTTACAATCTTGTACTGGTGCAGACTCATACCAGTACGCAGGCACCCACCTGCAGAAGGCTACAACCTTCTCTCATTCTCCAGCGTCTAATGCAAGGGAGCTACAACCCCCTAGCTCTAGTACTAGCCGACATGTTTACTAGTACATAGGCTCCAACATTCACTCGTTCTCTAGCTGCTACTGGAAGAGAGCTCCAACCCCCTAGCTCTTATACTGGCCAATATGTTTACCAGTACATAGGCACTAGCCTACAGAAGACTATGACCTTCTCTCTTCCTCCAGGGACCACGTTCCATAAATTTTCAGACTGGATACTCCTTGTACACAACAACACAATATGAAGGTCACGTTTCATCCAATTTTCATACTAGACCCAACAATAACATTGAAGCTCAAATTCCATCACCATTGCAATACAACCGATCAATGAAAACCCATCAACACTGAAGCAAATCACAATCAATCAATCTGAACGTTCAAAGCATTGTCACTAGAACACAGAGCAAAACCCAAAACTCTGCATCAACAACCATAACTACCTACAACTTCAAACATCATATTTCATAATGTATACACTACTTAGAAGTGTCGAACCAGTGTGTATATGGCCCTTCACTAAGGCGAACCAGCGTATAGATCTGTAAATACTAACTTAAAACTTCACAGCTATTCTAGACTTCAGTCATACCCAGATCATAACATTTACCGAATAGAACATGCGTTAGCATTCAGATCTAGCCCATCCATTATCAGATCATACAATGATAAGTCATTTCAAGTTTCTTGATCCTGATCTAACATTGTATCCAAAGGTGCACGTGATATTCATGAAAAACCCATGCACTTGCACACTTGGCCCTTTGATCTTCTCCTCCTTATATACTTAGATCCTTTGTCAATACCTCGGACCAAAACCATAGTTATGTTGTTGGTATTCTTTGATGGTATCAATATTCTTTTCCACGCTCATTACCATGGTAGGAACCCCTAGTATTCCTATCCTTAATTTTCATCCCATACGCGTTTTTTCTTCTGTGAAAGTTCATGCATACATATACACTCCTTTTTTTCTGTGAACCTGTTGGGTCCCTATAATACTGGTGATTACCCCATATGGTAGTTGTACCCCTTATTAATATTGTTGTGCCCCTATTGTCACCATATTGTTATTATTGTGCTCCATAGAATCCCTCTAGTGTTATTTTTGTGGCTTTATATTATTATTGTTAGGTCGGCTGGGTTATATTGTGACTCCTTAGACTCCTATATATAGAAAGGAGGTTTTGTCATTTGAATCATCAAAGAATTGTTCATTTATGTAATGTAAAGGAGGTTGCCCCCTCAAAGAGGCTGAATTCTAAGGCGTTGATCTATCTTTTCTATCTTTTTCTTGCGCTGGTTACATAACATTTGATATTAGAGCTTTGGATTCTAGGGTTTCGCTGCTCCAAACAGGTCATCGTGGCATTTTCGCTATAACTTGTTTTCTGCGACATTTTGGAAGTTGAAAAAAAATCGATTTGAGAAGACATCACACTACAACTTGGGTCCAAATTTCAAAGCTTGTCGCGCTATATTTGCGGAGATATGATTTGAGGAAGTTGGTCTTTTTGCACGCTCCTGTATTACATTCCAAACAGGTGACCTGGGGAAAATCGTCATAACTTTTTTTCTGAGCATCGGATTGAAATTTTGTAAAAAGGTATAGAAATAGGACAGACCATATATTCTTCTATATATATTTTAGAGCCAAAGGTCGAAACAGTGACTCGTGGCACGTCATACAAGTTCACTCTACTGAAATAGTCTATAATCAGGTCACTGTGGGAGATTTGGCATAAATCTTCCCTTGAGAATCCAATTTGGATCAGACTGGTGGCACTGGAAAGAGGATGCAGAGGGATACTGCAGGTCGCAACTTTAGAACTAGATGATCCAAAATTATAGAGATACATCAAATTCAATACTGAGCTCCTACAAAGTGAAAAAAGGTGTGTAGTTTTTTAAATTTTTTTGCATAAGCTTGGTTTCAAAAATTAGTTTGAAGAAATTAAAAGGGCATAGTAAAGCATTATTATCAGTAATTGATGCCCCGAGGAAAGAAAATGCAAACACATAGTAGGAAACATGAAAGATCTAGCACGACTCATGAAGAAGAGGAAGAAATGCAACATGATATATCAAAATTACGAGACCAAGTGCAACAAGTGTCACTTGCACAAAAATCAACAGAACCTAAGATGGATGGTTTAAAGAAAGATGTAGAAGCTAGGATGGATGGTTTAAAGACAAGCATGGAAGATTTGAAGATAGGCATGGAAGATTTGTAGATAGATTTGAAGACAGATTTAACAAAGTTTCTACAAGAAATGCTTACTAATGGTGAAAGGGTAGTAAAGGAAACTCATGATGAGAACAAAATAAATGTTAATCATGATTTCATAGACTCTAATGTTGGATCAAAGACCCACTATATTCCAAAAGTCGATATGAAGAAGTTTGATGGCAAGGATCCCGCAACATGGATATTACAAATGGAGCAATTTTTTTATCTCAATAATGTGCAAAACACACAAAACGTACATATGGAAACTTTATATTTGGAACCAAATCAGTTTGTATGGTATCAATGGCTTTGCTCTCGTAAAAAAATTATCACTTGGGCAATTTTTACGAAATAATTGGTAGCACATTTTGAGGATACAAAAAGAAACACTTTTTTTAGCCAATTGATAAGTCTCAAACAAAAGGGTTCAAAAATGGAGCACATTGACGAGTTCCAAAAATTGAACATAAGGGTAAAAGATATTCCAGAGGAACATAGGATTGATGTGTTCATAGGGTCTTTAAAGGATAATATCCAACATGATGTTCGCCTTTGGAAACCTGATTCATTAGAGAAGGCGTTCAGGTTAGCAAGAAAAATGGAAAGCAAAATTATGGCAATTGGAATAAAAAAGAGCAAAAGGGCTTTGTTACAATTGTGATAGCAAATACACTAAAGATCATAAGTGTGCTGAGAAGAAATTATTCTACATAGATTGTGAAGAGGAAGAAGAAAAGGAGCAAGAAAGGACAAAATAAGAGGATATACTCCAAGAACAAAGCCTAGATAAAGATGAAATGAATCCGACCATATCTTGTAATGCATTGGTGGGAATTACCACTCCTCAAACCATCAAGATAGAAGGACAAATCAAGAAGAAAAAGGTAATAGTGTTGATT
>APFE030801094.1:100149-148698 GCA_000404065.3 Pinus taeda
GGTCGGCTGGGTTATATTGTGACTCCTTAGACTCCTATATACAGAAAGGAGGTTTTGTCATTTGAATCATCGAAGAATCATTCATTTGTGTAATGTAAAGGAGGTTGCCCCCTCGAAAAGGCTAAATTCTAAGGTGTTGATCTATCTTTTCTATCTTTTTGTGACTTGGTCTCATAACAGATGATGCCATCCTAACAGTGATAACCTGATGGGTTCACCCTGATGCAACCCTTTTGGCACACAAAAGGAATAGACTGAGAGACTAGTGCTAGGACATAACATCATAACGTGGTCCAATGGGAGTTAACCAAAGGTCCCCACTCCGACAGCTCAACGCAAAAAGGAATGCTCAGAAGATTGTTTAGAGAGCATATGACTAAGCGCCCGGCCATGTGGCGACATTCTGGTAATACCTAAGACGAACCTTTAGACATGCTTGGTGGTTATAGGAGGTGGTTTCCCATACCATAAATTGCATAGATCAACGACAGAGAACCATCCTAGGATCACTCCTTCAAAAACCACAAACTACACCGGAGTGGTGTCAAGGGAAGAATTTCTTGAACCTGATGGTTTTTTCATTAACAAAGAAAATTTGAGCGAAACAAGGCCTTGGGGAACCTTTATCTCCCCTTCAACAAAACAAGTGGCAACATGCAATTAGTCTGAACGACGAAAGAGATGACGTTAATACCAACCAATCATAGTAGGACATGTGGCATAAAATTTTGGCATTTTTTGGTACCCAAAGGACTTATTTTCGAGTGACACATGTCAACAATCACAAGCTAACACATAGCAGGTGATGTCAAAATGACATAATCCCGCTGGATGGAGCCTGATGGTTTATTATGGTGCATGTAGTGAAAACACTGAGTAGTGGGAGTCGGGGCACACCGATGTTGATAGTGCACATGTAATAGCCAATTAAAAAGGTGTCGGGAGGACCCCCACCAGGACAACTCACCATGTAGGACTTACCCTAACAAGACTGTTAACAAATCTTAGTGGAAGTGTTGGGTAGTACTCAACAGGACATATAGGCACACAACAGAAACCAATTGGAGCATAGGCGGGTGGTCCCCATGGGACACGTCGACCTGACAATATGACCCCGTCGGGTTTATTATGGTGCACAAAACAAAAGTGTCCGGATGGAGAGAGTTATGTGCTAAGCTTTGACCCTTGGTCATTTTGTGTAGAAATTGCCTAGGTGCACAGTAGAAAGGGAATGCGTCGAGATTAGCGCCTGGGCATTGACCCTTGTTTTGTTTCACGTAGAAACAAGTCAAATGGCGCAAAGCCATTAACATAGAGAATCAGCCCACGTAGGGCTTAAAAGGGCTTAATGCCTAAGGCCTTGAGCCAGTGGTCGTGGAGACCAAGTCGCATCGCGAAAGTCGATAGGTGTCAAGCGAAAGGGTCTTGAGGCCAATTAGGCAGAATTTGCTAGTTTTTTGTTTAATAAAATGAAAAGGCCTATGGAGGTATTTTTTGCGGTGCTTGGAAGACTGATAGCAACATGGATGAGTCGACATATAGTTTTAGTGACAATTATGGCAGAACTATCTGTTTAATGGAAGTTTTTTTAGTTAAGCTAAAGATAGAGTCTGTTAACTTTAGCTAACCTCATCTAAACCTTGTAAAAGCTCCAGATTAACTGAAATAAGCAAGAAAACAACAGATTGACTTGGAGAATAAGCCCAAAATTGCAGATCAAGATTGAACACAGTCATAGGACTAAAATGAACAAAGAAAGGCCAAAAAAAATATGAATGCACACAAAAATACAAGAGAAGCAAAGAAGGGAAAAATATCAAGCCAAAATTCTATATAAGTAGGATTGAGCAAGCAAGTTGCAGAGAGGACTGTGTGGATGAGGGTTGTTGGTGCAACATGATGCATAATAGTTTGGGTATGCATCAAAGGTGAATCAGAGAGCAACCTTGATGTCTAAAAGGTGTTTGAGAAGGGAAATAATGGATTAGTGATTGATGATGCATGTATATATAGTTTGGTGTTTTTATCAGTAATTAGAGATTGTTGAAGGTGTTGGTGATTGAGGAATTTAATTATTATTGAAAGAAGAGAAGAAATTCATTGTTCTTAGTATGAAAATGGATGAAAGATGAAACAATGAGTGTCAAGGAAGTTGTAGCTCGCAAAATTAGGGGTTAGTGCTCCTTCTAGTAGGTGCTGGAAAATACTTGGGGATGTAGCTCCATTTAGTTGTAGCTGATAAATTAGGGAGTTGTAACTTCCTGCTAGTTGTAGCCAGAAAATTGTAACAACAAGTTGTAGCTTTCCCTATGAATAAATCGAAGAAGCAATTTTGAAAAAGTTATTTGTTCTTTGTGTGTTCCATTGATTGTTTAATTTATTTCTTCTCATACTTATTTCTGAAAGTACTCCTTGATGTATTATTATTCTTATACAAAGTGAAAATAAAGTGTTAAAATGGTAAAATTCCTACAATACTGATTCGCCCCCCTTTCAGTATTGTCTTTGTTTCTAACAATTTGTATCAGAGCCAAGTTACTTCAGATTAGTCTAACAGTTGGAAGAAAGATGAAGGACCATGGTGAATTAGGAAGGAGGATTTACCAATAGGGCACCTATGTTCAATGGAACAAACTATGTGTTCTGAAAACGGAGGATGGAGAACTACATTCAATCACTTGGAGCTAATGTGTGGGATGTTGTGGAAGAAGCATATCAAAGACCTCTAGCAATGGTTACCAGAGATCAAAAGTTGGAGTTTACATGCAATGCTAAGGCAATGAATGCCTTGCTTGCTGGTTTACATGAATGAGATATAGGCAAGGTAATGGATTGCACATCTGCTAAAGCAATCCGGGACAAGATGAGAAACTACTATGAAGGAGACAACAAGGTAAAGAAATCTAAACTCCAAGGCTATAATATGAAATTGGAATAATTGAGCATGCGTGATGATGAAAATATTGCAAAGTATTTTTTGACAGTTGATGAAGTTGTGAACACCATAAGAGGGCTTGATGAGAAGCTAAATGAACCTATAGTAGTTCAAAAAGTGTTGAGATGTCTTCCGGAGAGGTTTAATCCCAAGGTGTTAGCCATTGAAGAAATGACCAATCTAAGCACTCTCACTCTAAATCAACTACTTGGTATACTCACTGCCTGTGAAATGATAATTTTGAAAGGCAAGTCTACAACCAAAGAATCAACCTTCAAAGCAAAAAATAAGTGCAATGATGAGGATGATGACACATGCTGTGAATTAGGTGAAGAAGAAGTCAACTTTGTGAGGAAGCTCAAGCAAGGATCAGGCTAGTATAAAGATAAGTTACCATTTAAATGTTTTAACTGTAGAAAAGTTGGTCATTATGCATCAAAGTATCATGAAAAGAAGAAGAAATATTTTGATCCCAAAGAAAAATTTAAGAAAGTTCAAAAGGACAAAAATAAGGCTAAGAAGAGAGGTTTTTATGCTCAAGAAGAGAGCTCCTCAGAAAGTGAACCCAACTAATCCTCAGTTGAGGACAAAGATGATGAGAGCTCTAAAGAATTTATTCTTATAGCCATAGAAAATTTGCAAGTTGAGGCTATTAATTCTGATGATGAAGAAGGAGAAGTTGACTTTGAAGGAGAATCGATAAGTGCTCTTAAAGAAATAGAAAGGATGAGGAAGGAAAATAAAGTGCTCAAGGAATCTTTAACAAAAGAAAAGGTTGAGGTTGTTGAACCATTGCTGTTGCAAATAGAAGAATGTAAGGAGATACACGATTCATTGAACCAAAAATTGAATGAAAACACTCAAACATGCGAGAAGCTAGAAGGATAAGTTGTATTGTTGAAAAAGGAATTGGAGAAGGCCAAAATGCAGGCAATTTTCAATCAGAAATTTGGAAAAGGGACTGAATATCTAAATGAGATATTGGAAGCACAACGAGGCTCCTCAAATTGAACTGGTCTAGGCTATGAAGCTAAGTCTAGTGCAGTAGCTGAATTAAAAGGAAAGAAGAAAATCAACTTTGTTTCATCATCCAAATAAGGCCTTGGGCAACAACAAAAGGGAGACATGCAACCCACAGATAAGATCCATAAAAATCAACAACAACAAAAGAAGAATGATGTCCAAGCAAATAAAACTGCCCAAAATTTAGTTTAGCGCAAAAGGCAGTCTTCCGAGAACAACGATATCTTCCTAGGCTACCATTTCACATGAAAAAATTATGGCCACAGAGAAACAAATTACAGAGTTAATCTCTCTTATAGACAAATCAAATATGGCAGAAGAATTCAATAGAGAAAAAAGAAAACCTAGGTATAACAACACTTTTTTCCTCTAAAATATATGGAACAATGTTTTAAATGTCTAAATTTTGGGCATATATCAATCAATTGTAGGCTAAAGGAGAAGAAGACAAAGCCAGTATTGAGCAAATTGAGAAAAAAACTCAAGGTCTGGAAAGAAAAAGAAAAATCAGAGCAACGTGATATGGCGTTGTATGCTGTATGTAGATAGTGGATGTTCCAGGCACATGACAATAGACATAAGCAAGTTTTTGACATGGAAACCTATTGACAAAGGTAAGATGACTTTTGGAAACAATGCTCTAGGAAAAATGACTGCAAAAGTAGTGGTTAATATATCAAATGGAAAAGGTAAAGCTAAGAATGTTTTATATGTTGATGGAATGAAGCATAACCTATTTAATGTATCTCAGATGTGTAATCAAGGCTATGATGTGATCTTTAAAGACAAAAATTGTCAAATCAAGTCTACAGGCAAATGTGAGATAGTTATTGAAGCTGTGAGAAAAAATAATAATGTCTATGTGCTCAAAGAGAAGAAATAAAAGGGTTTCTTGACAAAGATTGATGAGAGTTGGTTATGGCATAAAAGGCTTGGACATCTGAACTTTGACCAGATTGGCTGAGCAAGGAAAATGTTGTTAAGGATTTTTCCAGGCTTTTAGAACTAGAGAATAAAATTTGTAAATCTTGTCAACTGGGAAAACAAGCTCGAGTTCCTTTCAATATAAAATAGAACTCATCATCAAAACCATTGCAACTAGTACACATGGATTTGTGTGGACCATCCAGAAGGTAGTCACCCACAAGTAAATTATATTTTATGCTAAATAATTTATGCTTTTAGCAGGATGATGTGGGTTTCCTTCCTCAGAGAGAAATCTGAAGCTTTTTAGAAATTTAAAGAGTTCAAATCCATGAATGAGAATGAAAATGATTGAAAAATCAAAATCATAAGGTATAACAATGAAGGTGAGTTTACTTCAAAAGAATTTGATGAATTTTGTAAAAAGAATGGCATCAAAAGGCAATTTACAATAGAAATGACCCCTCAAAAATGTTGTAGCAAAGAGAGAAAACAGATCAGTACAATAGTTAGCCAGAGCGACGATGACCGAACAAAATGTTCAACAGAGGTTCTGGGAAGAAGTTATTCATACAACAATAGTTATCCTCAACAAAGCTCATTTTAGACCTAATAGTAACAAAAATCCCTATGAGCTATGGCATGGCAAACTTGTAATAATAAAACACTTTAGATTTTTGGGTAGAAGATGCTACATCAAGAGAAATTATAAGAAACTTGGGAAATTCGATGTAAGAGTAGATGAAGTCATTTTTCTAGGATACTCAAACAATATCAAAGGATACAAATGCTACAATAAAGTCACCAAGAGAATCATTTATTGCATTGACGTAAAGGTGGATGAATGTGTTGGACAAGAAGAGAAACAACCAACAAAAACCGATGTTGAGGAATTGGTGATTATTAGTGAGGAGCATGACAAGGAAGCTACAAAAGAGAGTGATGAATATTCCTCTAGTCCTCAAGCCAAAGATACCCCAAGGTATGTACAAAAAAACCACACAGCTGATTAGATTGTTGGTGAATTAAATACTAGTGTGCATACAAGAACAAAACTTCTCAATTCCCTTGTGCAAGCACATGTTACCCTGCTATCCATGGAAGAACCAAAATATGTTGTTGAAGCCAGTCAAGATCAACATTGGTTAAAGGAAATGAATGAAGAATTGGATCAAATTGAGAAAAATCAACTTATGAACTTGTTCCAAGCCCTGCTCACAAGAATGTCATTGGTATAATGTGGGTTTTCAGGAATAAATTGAATGACCGTGGAGAAGTGGTAAGAAACAAGGATCGACTGGTACGCAAAGGATATGGTCAAATAGAAGGCTTGGATTTTGATGAAACCTTTGCTCATGTTGCGAGATTAGAAGCAATAAGAATGTTTTTGAAATTTTCTTGCTTCAAGAAATTCAAAATCTATCAAATGGATGTCAAATATGCTTTTCTCAATGGAAAGCTACATGAGGAAGTTTACATAGAGGAGCTAGAAGGTTTTCAGCTGACAGAGAAACCAGATTATGTTTTCAGACTTAAGAAGGCTTTGTATGGTCTCAAGCAAGCCCCTAGAGCTTGGTATTCCAAGGTAGAAAACTTCCTGGTATTCAAAAAAGGTGCAGTTGACCACAACTTATATGTCAAAGCAAAAGACAACAAACTCATTGTGGTGGTAGTATATGTTGACGATATCATCTTTTCTAGTGATTCAGATTTGATGACCAACGAATTTGTAGCTAATATGAAGGCTAAGTTCGAGATTTCCATTCTTGGAGAGCTTTACTTCTTGAATTGCAGATTGCGTAGACCCCCACAGGAATTTTATCTCTCAAGGAAAATATATTAAAGAATCGTTGAAGAAATTTTCATGGAAGAATTCTCTTTAGTAAGCACTCCAATGGTGATAGGTTGCAAGCTTAGCAATATGGATGAATCTTGAGTAGTGGACCAGACATTAATTTCATATAGATCCATCATTGGCAACCTCTTATATTTGATAACTTCAAGACCAAACATCATGCAGGCCATTGAAATAGTTGGAATATTTCAAGCAGCTCCCAAACAGAGCCATCTACTAGTAGTCATGATAATTCTTAGATATCTCAGAGCAACAATGGACTATGGATTGTGGTACCCCAGAGCTAAAGATTTTTCACTCACTTTTTACACTAATGTTGATTGGGCAGGTGACATGGATGATAGAAAAAGCACAAGTGTTGGTGCTTTCTTTCTTGGAAAAAGTCTACTTTCATGGTTAAGCAAGAAGCAAGCTTCCGTTTCCTTATCTAAAACTAAAGAATATTATATTGCGACATCTTCTTTTTGTACTCAACTTTTGTGCATGAAACAAGCTCTACAATGTGTACAAGTGTTCTATGATCAACCTATTCTCATTATTTGTGAAAACACAAGTTCAATCAACATGTCAAAGCATCTAGTTTTTCACTCCAAAGCAAAGCATTTTCCCATCAAGTGTCATTTCTTGAGAGAGCAAGTTTCATCTCAGATTTTGAAGCTAAAGTATGTTCCTACAAAAGAATAAGTTGTTGATATCTTCACCAAATCACTTCCTAGAGAATACTTTGAGTATTTGAGTTAAAGATTGGGAGTTGTACCTCTTGTCTCCCTCCACTAGCTCTTCCTTTAAGAGGAAGTAAGGCAAAGGTGAAGCTGCCAGGTTAACTGGATTAGCATGACAGAGAAATATCATTGAGAAATGGAGTATGGTGATAGGGGGAGCATGATGGTGTCTTTTCCTTTAATGTCAAAGGGTGAGAGATGCATAATTGATGAGACAAAAAGAAGGACCTAGGGTGTGTATATGCTAATCAAAGATCATGCACAATACCAACAATAATACCATAGCAGTAGAAACCAGTAAGGACAAGAGAAGTGCATCTCAGGGGGAGCAACACGTAAATGATTTGTTTATATTTTACTAAGGATGTTTTGTTTGATTTTGGTGTTTCCATCAATGCCAAAGGGGTATTGCGATTTGAAAATTATGCATAAAGTTAAGCATCGAGAGTGCATGGAGCGGGATGATGCCATCCCGATAATGATACTCTGGTGGGATCACCCCAATGCAACCCTTTTGGCATACAAAAGGAATGGACCAGGATACTAGCACCAAGACATGACAACATAATGTGGTCCAACTGGAGTTAAGTGGAGGTCCCCCCTCCGACAACTCATCTCGCTGAGGGCAAGCCCGAAATGGAATGCCCAGAAGATTGTTTAGAGAGCACACAACTAAGCGCAAAGAGGTAAGCGTCATGCCTCATGGAAACTTTCTGACAACACCTGAGATGACCCTTTACAGGCTTGGTGGTCACGGGATGAGGCTTCCGATACTCCTGATCGCATAGATCAATGACGTAGAACCACTGCAATATCACTCTTCCAAAAACCACAAACCACACAAGAGTGGTGTCGAGGGAAGAATTTATTAAATCCAATCGTTTTTTCATTAACAAAGAAAATTTGAGTAAAGAAAGGCCTTGGGGACCCTTTCTCTCCCCTATGACAGGACATTTGGTAGCATGCAATTGGCCCAGACGACACAAGAGATGATGTTAGCACCAACTAATCAGAGAAACATGGTAGGAAGTTTTGGAATTTTTGGGTATCCAAAGGACCCAGTTTTGAGTGACATGTTTCACCAATCATAGGCTGACATGTAGCAGGTGATGTCATCCCACTGGATGGAGCCTGGTGGTTTATTATGGTGCATGCAATGAAAGTGCTAGGCAACGAGAGCTGATACACATCAACGTTGAAAATGCACATGTGATAGCCACTTAAAAAGGTGTCGAGAGGAATCTACCGAGACAACTCATCTCGTAGGAGTTACCCCAACTGGTTTTTTATCAGATCTTAGTGGAAGCACCGGGCAACAGACACTGGGACATGGAGGCACACAATGACAACCAATTGGAGCACAACCCCATGGGACACGTCGACTCGATGACATGACCCCGATGGGTTTATTATGGTGCATAAAACAAAAGCGTCAAGATGGAGAGGGCTACAGGCTAAGCTCTGACCCTTGGTCATTTTACGTAGAAATTGACCAAGGGCACGCCATAAAGGGAATGCATCAGGCTTATCACCTGGGCGTGACCCTTGGGTCGTTTTGCGTAGAAATGAGTCAAATGGTGCAGAGCCATTAAAAAATAAAATCAATCCACGCAAGGACTAAAAGGGCTTAGTGCTCAAAGCCTTGAACCATTGGTCGCAGAGACCTGGTCCCATGGCAGGAAAGATGAGAAGTGCCAAGCGAAAGGAGCTGAAGGCCAATTAGGCGGAGTTTGGCAGTTTTTGATTTAATAAAATGAAAAGGCTCATGGAAGTATTTTTGGCGGTGCTTAGAGGCCCAATAGAAGCATGGATGAATTGATTAGCTAGTTTTAGTGACCATTATGGCAAAGCTATTTGTTTAATGGCAGTTTTGGAAATTAAGCCAAAGATAGAGTCTGCTAACTTTAGCTAACCTCATATAAACCTAGTAAAAGCTCTAAATTAACTAAAATAAGCAAGAAAACAACAATTTGACTTGGAGATTAAGCCCATAACTGCAAATCATGATTGAACATAGTTAGAGGACTGAAATAAAGAGGACAAAGGCAAACAAAAATAATAATGCATGCAACAATACAAGAGAAGAAAACAAGGAAAAAATATCAAGCCATCTTTCTATATAAGCAGGCTTGAGCAAGGAGGGTGGAGCGAGGAGTCTGTGGATGAGAGCTATCGGTGTAGCATGATGCATAATAGTCTGGGTATGCATCAAAGGTGAATCAGAGAGAAAGCTTGGTGTCTTAAAGGTGTTTGAGAAGGAAAAGAATGGATTATTGATTGATGATGCATGTATATATAGTTTGGTGTTTTTATCAGTAATTAGAGATTTCCGAAGGTGTTGGTGATTGAGGAAATTAATTGCTTTTGAAAGAAGAGAAGGAATTCATTGTTCCTAGTATGAAAATGGATGAAAGATGAAATAATGAGTGTCCCAAGTGATTTAAACGACCCCTAAAAAAATCTTACAAAAGTTATGGAAAAACTCAAAATTTTAGAGGTTGAATTAAAGAAAATTTAGGACAACCTAACTTAGGTAAAGCAACAACTTGATATCAAGGAGAGGTAGCTAAGTACAACAAAAGAAAACAATGATCAATTTACCACCAAGAACATGGAAACAAGATGAGATCAAGGAGTTAAAAACCAAATTGAAGGGCAATATCTCTCTAATTGAAGATAGACTAATTTGTTTGGGGTGATATGATTCAAGAGGTCTGTTCTAAATGGGAGTATGTTCATATAATTGCTCCAAAAAATATTATGATGAATGGGTGTCAATCAAGCATTGATGCATGCAATAAAATTGTATAGGAAGAAGCAATGAAGGCTAACAAGATGATCAAATATTTAAATGGGAAATCTTCAACTGAACTAAGGGCATTAGATATTAGTGACAAAGTTGGAGTAATTATGGAGATCAGTAAAATTAACGAGAAAAACATACTTTGCATACATGATGAGAACAAATTAAAGGAGGTTCACAAGTTAGTATCTTTGTTTGACTCCAAATTTGACCAGAGGACTAGATATGGTCTACCTAGTTTTTGGGACCAACAAGGAAATATGATTTCTTGGGAACTATATGAAAAGGAACTAGTGGCTATTAAAAGCAGAGTGGATACAACACATGAAAAGACTGCAAGTCTAAAGGGAAGTATTATATTGAATTATTTCGAGAGGGACTTCCAATTTATTTGGCCGATGAAGATAATCTTTATTGCAAAACCTACTTATACAAAGCTTTCAAATTTGAAAGTTGCATTCTAGAAAATGATCCAGTGTAAGATCCCAAATGAAGAACTTTGGAAGAAATGTGAAAGGTAGATTACTCCTATTGAAGGAGAAGTTCAAATGGCAGAAGCAGACACCAATCCTCAAATTCAATGTTCCATTGGTCATCAAACTTCTAAAAAATGAGAAAAATTCATTTTGTAATGTTGTAAAAGACTTTTTAGTAATACATAGTTAAGTAGTTATAGATGTTTTGACGATTACCTTTGTAACTAATTTTGATGTAATATTTAAAAAACATGATAACCATTAGAAAAAGGTTCAGAGTTTTGGCATTTTGAGTACTTGTGTAATCATTTTGGCTTCCTTGTGTTAGTTTTTATAACATCTGATGTGTTCTAGAAACAAAATTTGGTGGAGAGGTTAGAATTCATGAGATCTCCATAAACCATAAATCGTTTACGAAAATTCCACCTAGAGATGACTTATTTAGATTATTAACCCATTTTTTAATGTTTCCTAAGTCTAAACTTAGGAAAACTGGTTAATTAATCAGAATTAATTAAGTCAAGATGAGAATAGTCTAGAAACTCACACAAATCAACTTCAAGATGATCCTATCTCTTGATTAAGTTTTAATCTTGGTCGTTGGTGCTCCAATAGAGGATTATAAGAAGAATTCGATGGGAACTTGGAGAATACACCATAGACACTTGAACAACAATTCCTTGTGAAGATCGAGCTAGCAGCAAGAGTTCGAGCCAGAGAGGGATGACGTGTCAGTGAAGGGCAGGGACAGTGATACAAAGGAAGATTTTCAGATCCGAAGAGGCAACAACAAGAGGCCGAGTTATTCCCAGTGCAAGAAGAAGCCCGAGTATGGGTAGCAACGTGAGTATAGGAAGAAGCACGAGTACGGGCATCCGCACAAATACAGGCATAAGCTTGAGTACGAGCAACAACATAAGTATGGGCAGAAGCATGAGTATAAACAACCGTGCGAGTTGCCGAGGTTGCTTGTGGAGGAAGTGGAATTAACTTAGATAAGATTTTCTTGCTGTTGATTGCCAGTTTCAAGCATCTATATTGTACTCATAATTTCACTTTTGCTTAATAATAAAAACCCTCAGTTGTTGCACCGATTTTCCCAAGTTTGGTTTTTCCAGGGACATTTGTCCAAAAATAACTGTATAATATTTTATGTGTGTGTTATAACATTTCTCAGTTTCCAATGCTATTTTTCTTTCGTATTTATTTGTGAAAATCGTAATGTGAATTATTTGGCAATTGTCGTAGCAAACTGCAAATAAATTGTTAAATAAATTAACAATTAGGAAAATAATTTCCATTTGCTGTGATAGTTGAAATTTTAACATGGTATCAGAGTGTTAGTGATCAGTCAGGAAGCTTAGAAGCAGAGGAGAGAATTTCACTGTTCAGAGGGAGCAATATCCTAAAATTCTCAAAGGTTGTGCAATACCTAGATTGGTAGTTCGAATTGCTGGGGGAAGAGTTTGATTTTCAATTACAGGCTTACAGAAAATTCGAGTTGCCTAGAATAATGATTCCAACAGTCAGAGGGAGAAACAACAACTTAGACTTTCACTGAGCAGATTTCTAGTTGGACGTAGAGGGTTTTGCAATAGTTTCAATTGTAGAATCAATATTAGGTGGAAGAGAAAAGTACACACAACAGAGGGAAAATTTCTTTCAGGGAACTTTGAGTTTCAAAACTTCAATTTTCCTTCACAAATTGGCAGTTGTTGTGAGCATATTTTCTCACTCCATAAGGGAGAGCGAGCAGATTCAGTAACCGAGAAGAGGGAAAGAGGGACATTTTCGAGGTTTATTTCTGCAATTTTGAGTTTACATATTTTACAGCTCTACAGAGATGGTCATATGAGATTTCCAAGGGAGGCCATGCAGGTTAGCCATAATGTAGATCTGGGCAACATATCGACTTGCGGTTGCCAGAGGAAGTAAGAGTTGTCTAGTGTGAGTTGCAAAGAAACGAAGGGTCCCAACCATGAAGTAGGATTGAAAGGAGATAGTTGGGTACCAGATCTAGGAGGAAGAGGAGTATAAGACTCCAGTGTTCCATATTGGGTAGGGTACAATGCAGTTGCAACAAGGAGATAAGTTATAGTTTGTTGTAGCAGGACCATCACCTTTGCTACAGGAGCCCACAATATCATAATAAAAGGTTTAGTGTTAGCACCTGAGAGATAGTTGTAGTGACATAGGCAATGAAAATTTCCCAGTTGCAGTATGCAGGTGCCATTCCAACCAAAAGATTTCCAATGCAGAGCCACACAATCCAGTTTCCAATACAAAAGGACAACGCGGGTTGCTAGGAGGGAGCAGAGAGATTTCCCAAAGGGAGATCGAGACTCAGAGGGAGTTTAGATTCAAAGAGAGCAATCATATGTAAGTTAGTGCCTCAGGATATGAGAGATTAGACTCATTATTGTGTAGTTGCAGCAGTAGTGTGGAAGCATAAACAATATGAGTAAATCATATTTTTCCATCTTTGCAAATATACCTCTAAGAGTGAGGTGGGGTGATTTGGTGCTATAGCCCTAGAGAGATACAAAGATTGGGTAGAGTACTTGAGGAGTCCACCTCATGGAGCACTAGTTTTCCCAAGTTGGGTTTTTTCGGGGTCATTTCTCCAAAAATAACCGTGTCATATTTTATTTGTGTGTTTTAGCATTTATCAGTTTCCAACGCTATTTTTCTTTCACAATATTTATTTTTGAAATTCACAGTGTGAATTATTTAGTAATTGCTGTAGCAAACTGCAAAAAATTTGTTAAATACATTAACAATTAGGAAAATAATTTCCAGTTGCTGTGATAGTTGAAATTTTAACAACTTGGAGATAATAATAAAAGTCACGAGGTTGATTCTAGTATGTATTGGTACATCGTTGTATGTGTTTCTTCTCTTATGTGTTTTCTATATTCATTTTCCTTCTTTGAAGCACGTGTATGATCATAGAAGATTTATTTGAGCAAGTTACAAATTTATTTTATGTATCTTTAGTAGTTATAGCGAATACCTGTAAGTTCTATGCAGAGACATCTTAATAGGATCTCCACTACTTCCACACTTCCATTCTTATTCTAAATCATTCAAACTTTCATTTTAGAGTTTTAAATTTGGATTATATTAAAGGGTCCAAGTTATAAACCCTAGCCTCTTATCATTTCTACTTTCCAGCAAAATAATTAAAGTCTTGCTAATATAAGGCCAATTTGGGCATAAAGATTCATCTCCAAGATTAAGTTCTATTACACAGGGGAATATATTACATCTATGCACATTTTAATAATTTTTAACAATATTTTAAAAGTTTTGAAACAATTATGTGGATGTCCTAGGCACTGGTTCCCTTTCATCCAAGAATTGTCTCTATGGTGACAACACAAGGTGTGGAGGGAAATGCTACCCACCATAAGTGGGTGACCCCATTGGAGAATTTTTCTCCAAGATTTGTCTTCAGCCGGCATCCAACAACCCCTAATAGCCACTTGTGTAGCCAATGTATTGTGCCATTTGATATCTATTCCCTAAGCTGGTCATATGTTCCCTCGCCCATCTGACAAGATGATGTGTTTGAAGGTGGGAAATCCAATCCTAAAGGTATGTTTTTCATTGTGCAATTGGGTGCTTATAATTGTTTCTCCTTGGGTGCTTTGGGTATGGATTTTTAGGTGACTTGGATGAAGGAAGGGTTTTAACTGTAGTCATGTTCCCTCACCTTAAATGGGGAGTTAATCCTCAATCCTAGTCCCATGGGATCTCTCCTAAGGATGTATAGATTTCGGAAGGGCACTACTTGGAAAACCCAATTTTTGTGGCATGGTCCCTAGACTCCTGCCATTGGTGAATGTTCATAAAGAGTAGGGTACCTTTACTAAAGTGACAGTGGGTCATTGTGCCATTTTTGTCACTTAGTCTAGTAGTTGTCCCTTGTTTTTCCCTTCCTTAGGGCCTACAAGATTGTGTACTAACAAGCAACATTCCAATGATATGGTGGCAACATTCCACAGATATATTACCCTAGGAGGATGCCATTTATCCTATTATGTTCCAACCATCTTCCAACCAATTTTACAATTAGAATGTACAACATTATTCATTAGCTATATATGGAAAACAAGGATGTGTTTCCTCTACTCTATCTTGCAAGAAATGCAAATTGACATATAAACAAACAATATCCAACTAACTTATTGAAAGTGAACTATTAATACCTCATTCTCCATCTAGATAACAAAGTCTTTTCATTTCTTGTTCTGTAACATTTCCTTTTCGAAGTTTGTTGGATGACGACCATATTTGTCCTCTTGTAAAAACATGGCACATGTGCTAGTTAAACTAATTAATATGCAATCATTTACCTTTTTTTCTAGGAAATAAAAAAATATCATTTCACATATTAAATATACTTACAAAGGTACAAGTCAAGGCCTATAGACCTTTCTGGACATTGTGATGCGTGGCCCTTCATTTTGCAATCCTAGCCTTGGAGGCCTTGCCTTGAAACATCTATTGATTGAATTTAACTATGCACAGATAAAATATAAAAATTGTTTAAGAATTTTGATACAATATTATGAGAAAATTCAAATACTTGGATACTCTCCTCATCTGACTTCCTCCATTCATCCAACTTCTCATACGTTTTTACAAGTTCTTTCCATAATTTTGTACTTGCATCAAGTGGCATTTTTTTGAGCCTTTGCTCAGGTGGGAGTTTTTTTTTATCTTACTTGTTTGATTGCACCTAAATCTCTTGTAGCTTTGAGACATTTGTAATTTAACCTTTTTTATGGACCAACCTACACCAAATTCAGCTGCATGTCTTTAACTACTGCTTTCTGTATGTGGAACGGTATATTTGAGAATGGTAAATGGAGATGGCATTTGAACCATTGAAGCATGGATCCGTCAACCTATTCACAAAAACTATTCCAGCATCTCATCTACGAATTTCACCTGAAACCACATCGTATTCTATCCTTGTATCATGGCTACCAATGCAAGATTCATAATATGGTGTGGAAGAAGAGATTTGTGTCCCAGGAGTGGATTAGGCATTGGAAGTATTTGTTTCATGTACAAAATTCTTGGTGGTTACGTTGATTGATTTCATCCTTGATCTTCTACTCGATCTAGAAGTGGTTGGGGAATCAATTGATTACCTTTGAGCTGGTGGATGCGCTTGAAATGTTTCTGTGGTTTTAATGATCTTTTTTCTATGTGTCTAGCAAGTGTTTTCAAGTCCACAACATCAAGTTTGTTAACTAGCTCTATCCCAAATATCGAATCCAAGGCCTCTTTCTCCTTGTTATTCTCATGTGCCTAGATATATAAAATAAAGTTTTATTTTTAAATTTTGGAATTAAAAAAAAATTGAAAAATCAAAGAAAGAATTTAAACAATGACATCTCTATAAATTCACAATGACTTACCTTATTTTGTCCACTGTCTGCTACATTCCCTTTGCTCGATATTCTGAGGCTGGGCTAGCAAATCTTGTCCGTGGAGGCGAGCCAAGGGAAATAACATGCAAGGAAGGAGATCAAATACCCTGCAAGGAAGGGAAATAACATGTGTGAAGGGAAACAATTTCAGCTAAGGTAAGCAATTCGATCATCACATACACATAATCGATCTAAATTTTTAGCAAACCTTTATGATAATCAAATCATTCTGCATAAATACATAAATAAATATTATGCAATTTAACCCTAAATCCATCCTCTATTCATGGAACCGGCAATGCCTTATTATGCAACTCCAATTTTTGGACCAAAAAGGGAGAAAAATAAAAATCATGTGTAAGCTCCGTCTAAATCCTTAAGTTTACTCTACAATTCCAATTTTTGGAACAAAAGGGAGAAAAATAAAAATCCCATGTAAGCTCCATCTAAATCCTTAAGATCCTTTAAAATCCATTGAAGATCATCAAACTTCGTCAATTTGTTTTATAATATTTGAACTATTGCCACGAATCCAAGAAAAATAAGGCAATATTGAAATTGTCTATTCGCAACAAAATGGGTGGACTTCGAAGCTCCCGGATCAAGACCCAGACGATGATACAATAGACTATTCATTTCTTTCTCAATTCTACGCCTATCAACAATGAAAAAAATCCTCATAGGAGAAAGAAAGAGTTGATTTTTTTTTTAGTTCAATAATTGGTGGGTAATTAATTTCAAAGTTTTGTCTAGTGGGAATTTTAAAATTTTGATTCACCTATCGTTGAATATTTTGATTTACCAATCGCTGAATTTAACGCCAAGTCATGTAAAATAATGTGATCATGTTGGGGCATCAAAGTCATTGAATTTTATTTATTTTTTTCCATAAAAATTAGACATAGAAATGTTACAATAATATAATATTATTCTCAAATAAAATCAAATATTAATAGAATACATTCAGTAGAATAACCATAATTTCAATTATCTACTACGTTCACTATAAAGTAATTTAATTAACTCTAAAATGATTGCATGAACTAAGTTATAAATGAGGAATGAAACAAAATTGATATACACACTAGTGGTAAAGTGTGTTACATGGGGAAAAAATGCTAATCTCAATTAATATTTATGTTGTAAGGGCAAATTATACTCTATTAAAGATATAGTCTGCTAATAATTCGGCCCCTACACTTATTGTTTTCATTATTGATAATTGGATTTGATTGGTGTACTAAAAATTATTGTCATTGTAGTGTATTACAGGATCCAAAGGAGGCCATGGACATACAACGTGGACAACACATAACTACTAAATAAAAGAGAGGAAAGTGGGTCGAAGAACATATAACAATGGAATCTATAGATACAATACATGTAAGAAGACAAAAGCAACCTGAACCAAAGGAGGAAGGTATTTATGATTTCACAAATACTACAACATAGAGGAGAGAAGGTATTTATGATTTCACAAATACGCGGGACATCAAGTACTCAAATTTTCACTTAACTTAGGAAAAATTGATATAATGACATTTTGTGACACGTCCATCATTTTTCACGACATTATTAAAATTTATAATGTATTATACAATCTTGAAAGAAATATTGAGGCACACAAACCTTGCTTTTTACCCTCTTAAATCCATGCAATTTGGAGTATTCTTGAACAAAAGAAATATATGTGTGAAAAATTAAAAAATATTTAATTTTATTAATGTTACCTATGAGTAAAAAAATACTCTCAAAGTTGAATAATTCAATTTGGACTTGAAATGAACGTTGGGCGTGCATTTTTGTGAAGCAGGCCAAAATTTCCTTACTTCACCAAAATGCATGCTGAGGCTTCATTTCTTGGCCAATCTGATTGATTCAAACTGTAGATTGTATATTTCATTATTTTAAACACTTTTACATTTTTATATCTTTATTGGCCAATAGAGTAGTAACATGATTAATTTTCTTAGGGCTAGAAGTATTTGCTGTAGATAATTGCATTTTCAACATTTTCAACATTTTCACATTGCATTCACCCCATATCATCATAAGTAATTATGTATAGAGAACATTAGAAATAACTATGCATAGAAACATTCATAGGTATGTCATGATATCTCTGTCATATGTTTTCCATGATATCTTTGTCATAGGGCTCAACATATCTCCTTCATATATCTGTCATAATCTTTTCTCATATCACAAATAAGAAGGCCCAAAGAGGTCGATGTCATACCCAAGAACTAAGGCCCATTAGGGCACTGTTGCAACATGAGTCTAAGGCCCATTAGGGCACTGTTACACCACAAGACTAAGGTACAATTTCATAGACCCATGATGGAATAATAATTATATCACTACCAATTAATTATAGGTCCTGGTGTGTATTATTCGAGGCACACAAACCTTGCTTTTTACCCTACGAAATCCATGCCATTTGGAGTATTCTTGAACAACATAAATATATATGTGAAGAAATAAAAAATATTTAATTTTATTAATGTTATGAGAAAAAAATACTCTCCAAGTTGAATAATTTAATTTGGCCTTGAAATGAGCGTTGGGTGTGCATTTTTGTGAAGCAGGTTGAAATTTCCTTGCTTCATTAAAATGCATGCCCAAGCTTAATTTCTTGGCCAATCTAATTGATTCAAATTGCAGATTTTTTAGTTTATTATTTTAAACACTTTTGCATTGTTATATCATTACTAACAAGTAGAGTAGTAACAATTTTATTTTTCTCAGGGATAGAAGTCTCTGTTGTAGATAATTACATTACAGAACATTTTCAACATTTTCACGTTGCATTCACCCCATATCATCATAAGTAATCATGTAAAGAGAAAATTAGAAATAACAATGGAACGAAATAGTCATAGGACTATCATGTGTCATAGGGCTCAACATATCTCCTTCATATATATATCATAATATTTTCTCATATCATAGATAAGAAGGCACAAAGAGGCTGATGTCATACCCAAAAACTAAGGCCCATTAGAGCATTGTTACACCATGAGATTGAGGCCCATTATGACGTTGTTACACCACAAGATTGAGGCCCATTAGAGCGTTGTTAAACCACAAGACTGAGGCCCATTAGGGCATTGTTACACCATAAGAATGAAGCCCATTAGGGCATTGTCACACCACAATACCGTGGTACTGTTTCGCAAACCCTTACGATGGAATATCCTTATATCACTGTGATCAGGTGCTCAAAAAATAGTTCAAAATTCAAAGTTTTTAGATTGGTGTGGAACTTGGATGAACACGTAGTGCTCGTCATCTTGAATCCGACACAACTCGTTTCACACGAAAAAGACTCTGTATGACTCTAGAAACGAGTTATGTTCACTTTCCCAAACATGTGAATTTTCAATAAAAAAGGACAAGCTAGTCAGTGGTCCGTACTGCTGACATGGAGCTGACTGGGCAGGTTATGTGGTCATTGACTTGGTCAATGGGCTCCTTTGGCTAATGGGGTGTTGACAAGTGGCTTCTTTTCATTGGTTGAATTTATGCGGATTTAATTGGTTGGTGGGGTGGCCAGCCATAGGCTGACACGTGGTCCAACTGAAGGCCACCAAAAACTTTGTTATATTCTAGGCAGAGGCGGCGGGGGTTGAACCTACGACTTCCCAACCATGTTCGAAAGCCGTTACCATTGCACCATATACATTGTCGCTTAACCTTTATCATCACACGATATATTTAAAGTTGGTTGGCACAAAGTTCGGAGGAACGGGCCAGCGCGTGTGGGGCGAGCCCAGGGTTGTATAACCGCCCATGTGATCATTGCGGAGGAGGAGTGGGGGCTCGACCGACAGGGGCAGGCTGTTGGCCTTAGCCATGAGCACGTGCCCCCCCACTTAGCCATAGTTTTCAAAACTTAAGCGTTAGTGGAAATTTTAGCTATCCGACAATTTCACCTGGTTTTTGGCGAAATTGTCGCTCCTTTAGCGTGCTTTGAGGGCGAAAGTGTGGGATGATGCCGAATTTTGGGGAATTTGTGGTGAAATTAGCAAAATATTGGGAAATGCCATAAATTCTTCAAATTTTGACCAAATTAGGAGCAGAAAGAGGTTACACAGGTATTTTTGGGCATTATGGAGCCATTGGAACAAGTTTCAAAGCATTCTGAGCATTGTAAATTGATGTATTCACAATTTTGAGCATAATAGAGAGGGTTAAGCCATTGGAAGTTGGACCAAGGAGACGTAGCCCAGGAGGGGTGAACTCCTTTATCATGTGCTGCTGTGATATTGTTTATAGTGATGTTTATGTCTGTCATTTTCTGTTGTTCAGTAATTTGTTTATGTAAATTTGCACATAAAAATTACATAAAAACACTCAAAAACCCATATTTTAACTTGCATACAATCTCATGAATACTCAAACATATTTAATATAATCTGAAAAGGAATTTTATCATAGCAAAAATATTTTTCTTAATCAAACCAAGTTGGTATTAGAGCACTTGGTTTTATTTGTGCAAGAAGGATTTAATTGTTTGCAAGTTTGTGCCACGATTACAAGGTTAAAACTCAAAAGAGGAGAAGGGAAACCGATTGAAAGCCCTGAAGTTGGGTCAAGGGGAAGGAGGGCAAGGTTTCCAAAATCTCCACCACCAGTTCTTCCTCAAGTTGCAATTGAGATTCCAGTGAGTATTTCTCATGAAGTTGAACCTACAAACATGAAAGAGGATGAGAAGGTCTCCAAGAAGGCTTTCTTTCATATGACAAAGATGGTGAAGGTCCTCTATGAAGAGAGGAATACCAAAGTGCAGGGTGAAAGCTCCAAACCTCCCAAAGGAGAAGGTTCTTTAGGGAGAGGAGGTAATGGAAATGTAGGTAAACCTCCACCCTCTCCACCATATTCTTCATCTTCTTCTTCACAGGCATCTTCACCCTCTTCCACTAACATAACCCTTACTCATACTCATCAACATACCTCAAATGGAACTGGTAAATCACCCTTATTAAAACTTGATGTTAAATTTGAACTACCCATGTATAATGGTGAAGTGAATGCATAAAAGCTTGATAATTGGATTCGTAAGTTGAAGGTCTATTGTAGAATTCAGAACCTTCAAGAGGATGACATAAAGATTCAGTTAGCTTCCCTGAGGATGGAGGGTGCAATACTAGTATGGTGGGAATCAAAGACACAAGAAGAGATAAAAAAAACATGGTAATATGTCAATTTCTTGGTTTGATTTCATTGTTGCAATTAAAAGACAATTCTACCCTCTAGATTATATGCAAAAAGCCATCATGAATTGGCAGAACTTTAGACAAATTAAAGGTCAAATGTGAAAGATTACACCCAAGAATTCAGAAAAAATGTCTCTAATGTTAGGTGTAGACTCGCAATCACAAGACACGTTACTGAAGTACATAGGGGGTTTACACAGTTATCTTAGGCATACTATCATTATGTTTAATCCCAATAATATAGATGTGGTGTGTGTGCAAGCCACTCATCTTGAGGCAAGAGGGAAAGACACTCCAAAAGCGGGTAGTAAAAAGCCATTTAAAGAAATTCAACAACAAGGGAAAACAAAAGACAACTACTACGATTTGGGATCCAATTCAGGTGATGAAAGTAAAATCACAGCCATGGGTATGAAAGGAAAAGAATCCATTGCTAGCACTAGTAATTCAAATTCACACAATGAAACTCCAAATGAAAACAAGAGGATATAACTTTTTCACATAAGGGTGATCTCAAAACATAACAAAATTGATACACTTTTCGATAGTGGCTCTCAAGCCAATCTTATCTCTGAAAACATTGTCAAAAGTTTAAACTTGGAAACCATTCCACATCATACACCATATCTACTTGGATGGGTGTGTGATAATGCACACTTGTAGGTAAATGGAAAGTGTAAACTGAAATTCACCATTACTGCAAATTTCATAGATGAAGTGGAGCTTGATGTTGTGCCATTAGAAATATGTGGTATAGTTTTGGGCAGTCCATATCTCTATGATAGAAAATCTATCTTCCATAGACATGAAAACAAATACCATTTGTTCAAAGATGAAGTAAAATATATTGTGAGAGCTCATAGCAAGAAACTAAATATTTCACTTGTTAATGTGGGACATATGAAAAGACTAGTGAATTCAAGCAAGAATTTTGTCCTTCTAAAGATCAAACCTAAGAATGATGTGATACTAAAGCTTTTAAAGGTTGTGATTCAAAATTGAAATCTGAATTGGTTGATGTTGTTAACCAATATGATGAGATGTTTCAAGAACCAAAAGGATTGCCTCCGAAGAGAGGAATCCAACATGAGATACAGTTGCAGCAAGATAGTCCTCTTCCTAACATTGACATGTACAAGATGTCAGTGATGGAAAGTGTAAAAATTAAAAAACAAATTCAAGGGTTGTTGGATAAAGGGATCATTAGGCCATCTTCTTCGCCATGTGGTTCACCTATTGTTTTGGTGCCAGAGAAGGATGGAACATGGCGCATATGTGTGGACTTTCGTGCATTGAACAAGATTATAGTAAATAACCGTTACCCACTACCTAGAATAGATGACTTACTTGATCAATTGAAAGATGCAAAGTATTTTACTAAGTTGGACTTAAGGAGTGGATACCATCAAATTAGAATAGATGAAGGAGATATTTGGAAGACAACATTCAAAACTAAACAAGGTTTGTTTTGAATGGATATTTATGCCTTTTGGCTTATGTAATGCTCATGTACCTTCATGCATGTGATGAATGATGTGTTGAGGCCATTCCTTGATGAGTTTGTCATAGTCTAATTAGATGGCATCTTAATTTTCAGTAAATCTTGTGATGAACATGTCATGCATGTGAGAAAAATACTTGATGTCTTAAAGAAAGAACAGTTGTATCTAAAGATGTCAAAGTGTGAGTTTGGAAAAACTTCCTTAGTTTCTTGGGTCATATTATTGGAGGATGTGAGTTGAAAATAGACCCCTCCAAGGTTGATGTCATTTTGAATTGGCCAAGGCCCAATACAGTTACCGAGGTAAGAATATTTTTGAGAGTAGCCCAATATTGGAGGAAATTCATTGCTAACTTTTCTTCTATAGCAACTCCTTTGCATGAATTGACAAGTGTGAAAAGGGTTTTTCAGTGGGGAGGCAAACAACCAAAGGCCTTTGATGCATTGAAGGAAAAGATCAATTCAGCTCCAGTACTTTCACTTCTAGACTTGAGACAGTCATTTGAGATTCAAACTGATGCTAGTGACTATGCCATGGGTTCAGTCCTCATGCAACATGGTAAGCCTATCTGTTTTCATTCGGAAACTTTCAATGCTGAAGTGATTAATTATCCTAAATATGACAAGGAGTTGTATGCATTGGTGCAAAGTGTGAAAAAATGGAAACACTACTTGATGGGTAAGGAAACAATCATTCATACTGTTCATCAACCATTGCAATACTTGGAATCTCAATCAAAGTTGCAGTAATCAAGGCATTTCCAATGGATGGGTTTTCTTCAACCATTCCACTTGGTAATAAGGTATAAGAAAGGTATCTACAATAAAGTTGCTGATATGATTTCTAGGCCTATTATTAATGAAACTACTTTACGCAAGCATAATTTTGTTTTGCATGAAAGATATATTGAGAAATATGCATTAGACAATGACTTTCAGGATGTTTATGCAAGCTTGAGTCAAGGTAACCAAGTAGGGGAATTGGATTATCATTTGCATGATATCTTGTTGTACCATCTTGGCAAGCTTTGTATTCCACAGAGTGAAAGGGTCAACATCATAAGAGAGGCACATACGTCTCTTATTGTTGGTCATTTTGATGTAAGTAAGATGGTGGCACATCTACATAGGTATTGTTATTGGCCTCGTATGCTTGAAAGTGTGTCACATTTTATTAAAGGATGTTCATTATGTGCAGTCAGTAAGCCTAGCAATAGGAAGTTAGGATTGTACACACCACTTCCAGTTCCTTCACGACCGTGGGAGAGTGTTTCTATGGATTTTATAGGAGGTTTTCCATTGTCAAAAATAGGTCATGATTATTTGTATGTAGTTGTGGATAGGTTCAACAAAATGTGTATTTTGATGCGATGTAAGAAGCAAGTTACATCTCAACAAACTGCTCAGTTATTCTTTCAGAATGTATGGGTGCATTTTGGATTTCCCACATCCATTGTTAGTGATTGAGATTCTCACTTTGCTGGGAATTTTTGGTCAAGCTTGTGGGGGTTCACGGACAACAAATTGAAAAAGAGTGCAACATTTCATCCACAAACTAATAGTCAAATAGAGGTCGTGAACAGGATAGTGATACATCTTCTTCGTGGGTATTGCAACAATCATCCTAAGTTGTGGGATGAACATTTGCACTATATTCTGCATGCTTACAACCGAGCCAAACACTCTTCAACTCAAACATTGCCATTTGAGGCATGTTTGGGATACTTGCCTAAGTCTCCTTTGGATTTCATTTTTGGAAAATATGTTGCTATTGATGGTCATAGTGACATAGACAAAGCAAGAAGGTTAATTGAACAAATTCAATTGGTACACCAAAGAGTTCAAGAACAACTTGAAAAAAGGCGAGGCATGTAGAAAGCAAGGCACAGAAAGCATCATTGAGATCACAAGTTCCAATTCGGTGATGAAGTTTGGCTTCACATTAGCAAATACAGGCTCCAAGGAGAAGGTAAAAAACTGAAACCAATTAGATATGGTCCATTAAGAATTTTGGAAAAGATTGGTAACAATGCCTTCAGGTTGGATTACCTTCATATATGCAAATTTATGCTGTTGTTAATGTTGAGAACTTAAGGTTGTATGAGCCTCCTTTGGTAGAAGATCAAGGAGAAAATGTCCAAATTCTTTCCATTGAGGATTTTTCTCTTGAATACCTTGATGAACTACAACAAACCACCATTCTTGACAGAAGAACAAGGTCTTCAAAATGAGGGAATGTGGATTATCTTCGAGTGGGGCTCAAGGGAAGAAATCCTTCAAAGGCTAAATGGATCGAGATTGGAAAGGTGAAGGAATGGTACCCATACCCGCTAGACAATTGAAGGTAATATTTTGGGGTCCAAAAGGCTTCTAGTGGGGAGGAATGATTGGGTGCTCAAAAAATAACTCGAAATTCAAAGTTGTCAGATTGGTGTGGAACCTAGATTACTACGTAGTGCTCATCATCCTGAATCTGGCACAACTCATTTCACACAAAACGAACTCCATATGACTCCAGAAACGAGTTTTGTTCACTTTCCCAAACATGCGAATTTTCAAAAAGAGGACAACCCAGTTAACAGTCTTTACTGCTGACGTGGCGCTGTCTGGGCAAGTTATGTGGTCGTTGACTTGGTCAATGGGCTCCTTCTGCGAATGGTGTGCTGACAAGTGGATTCTTTTCATTGGTTTAATTTATGCAGTTTTAATTGGTTGGTGGGGTGGCCAATCACGGGCTAGCAAGTGGCTTAGCTAGAGGTCGCCACATGGAAGCTCGGGAGGCCACCAAAAACTTTATTATAGTCCAGGTGGAGGCAGCGGGGGTCGAATCTGTGACCTTCCAACCA
This sequence comes from Pinus taeda, assembly GCA_000404065.3. Lineage (NCBI taxonomy): Eukaryota > Viridiplantae > Streptophyta > Pinopsida > Pinales > Pinaceae > Pinus > Pinus taeda. The sequence goes on from APFE030801094.1 coordinate 125,898, forward strand.
TATTCTGAAGGTGTTACCATTGCACCATATACATTGTCGCTTAACCTTTATGATCACGCGATATATTTAAAGTTGGTTGGCGCGAAGTTCGGAGGAACAAGCCAACCCGCATGGGGTTAGCCCACGGCTATATAACTGCTCATGTGATCATCGTGGAGGAGGAGTGGGGGCCCGATCGATGGGGGAGGGCTGCCGGCCTTAGCCCTGGGCACATGGCCCCCCATGTGGCCACAATTTTCGGAACTTAAGCGTGAGGAAACATTTTAACTATGCAACAATTTCACCTGGTTTTCGTCGAAATTGTTGCTTCGTTAGCATGATTTGCAGGCAAAATTATAGGATGATGCCAGATTTTGGGGAATTTGCGGTGCGATTAGTAGCAGATTGGGAAAGGCCATAACTTCTTCATTTTTTGACCAAATAAGGAGCAAAAAGAGGCTAGACAGGCAATTTTGGGCATTCTGGAGCCATTGGAATAGGTTTCAGAGCATTCTAAGCATTGTAAATTGATGTATTCACACTTTTGAGCATAATAGAGAGGACCAAGCCATTGAAATCTGGATCAAGGAGACATAGCCCAGGAGGTGTGAACTCCTTTATCATGTTATGTTGTGATACTATTTATGGTGATGTTTATGTTTGTCATTTGTTATTGTTCAGTCATTTGTTTATGTAAATTTGTACATAAAAATTACATAAAAACACTCAAAAACCAATATTTTAACTTGCAAACAATCTCATCAATCCTCAAGCATATTTAATATAATATGAAAAGGAATTGTAGCACAACAAAACTAATTTTCTTAATCAGATCACACTGCCATTGATTACAAGTCCTAGTATGCATTTATTTGAGGCACACAAGCCCTACCTTTTACCCTAAGAAATCCATGTCATTAGGAGTATTCTTGAACAACTAAAATATATATGTGAAAATTAAAAATATTAATTGTATTAATGATACTTACGAGTAAATAAATACTCTCCAAGTTGAATCATTCTATTTGACCTTGAAATGAGGGTTGGACATGCATTTTTCTGAAGCGGGCCAAAACTGCCTTGCTTCACTAAAATGCACACCAAGGCTTCATTTATTCGCCAATCTGATTGACTGAAATTGTAGATTGTTTATTTAATATTTTTAAACACTTTTGCGTTGTTAAAACATTCTAAGTTCTTCTTTGATTTGGCTTATGTGAAAGTTGTGTATAAGTGGGAAACATAGTTATGTAGGGTATTTCTTAGACATGATGCAATGTTATATCTTAAGGTTAGGTATTGTACAATCATGTCCCATTTCAAATTTCATTACCAAGAGTGTAATTTGTTTGGCCCGGGAGTGCATATTTGTTCTGACTTGAACATTGGCAGATATGATGAAATGCTACATTGGCAAACTCGGATAGAGGAATTTACATGAGACCTTTCAGGTCAAACTTATTGGTTGAAAATGCACAAGAATGGTGTTTAACTATGATTCCTTTATCAAGGGAAATGTTTGAAAATTAGGATGGCCATGTGGGATAGGGAGGTTGGATACTTTTTCTTGTCGAAAATTTGGCTTGATGTATATACCTAGGATCCTATTTTTTTTTCAACTCCAAATTAACATGATATCAATATGTGAAATATATGAATAAAGTGAAGTTTTGTGTTGCATAACATGTTCATTGAAATGATATAATTGGTGTACTAAACATTATTGACTATGTTGTGTATTACAAGAGCCAGATGAGGCCATGGCATCAAATGGTGTCATATAAAATGAGGACACAATGGATGATGCTGGACATCAAGTACTCAAATTTTCACTTAACTTAGGAAAAATTGATATAATGGCATTTTGTGATATGTCCATATTTTTTTTTGATATTATTAAGGTTTATAGTGTATTATCCAATCTTGGCAGAAATTAACGCATGTTGTTGTTTATTTTAGATGGAGATTGAAGCAAATGCAGAGTCCGAGCCTTCAAATAGCAAAAGAAAAAGATATGTATGTGGATGTGGACCTAAAATTGTTAAATCACATAGTAGATAATGGGTGGAAGAGGGTATGACAATGGATCTTGAAGACATAAAAAATGATTGCACTGAACAAGAGGTTGGTCAAGACTATAGTACATGGGATGTATATTTTGAGAAAATTGTTGTTTGTGGATGTTCTATATGTTGTGGAAAGAAACAATTTGAACAAGTGATTGTAAAAATACATTACATATATGATCAACTTCCACTGGGTAGTATGCCTCCTATAATCGATTTGAATCCAATATGAATTGTGGTAAGGAATTTTCCAATTTGATTTAAATAATAGGTATTATTCTTTTAAACACTATTTTATATTATTTAAATAATTTTTTTCTTAATGATTACTTGCAGGATAAATTTCTTGGTTTAAACTTTTCTAGAGCACCGACTTCCAGCCTAGAGTCCGATGATCATTTATCTGATGATACATCTAACAAAATATGTGCACATATACCAGCTTAGAAGATGAGGAATTGATGAAAAAAGTAACATAACAAGAACTAATTTAAAGATTCATAATTTTCTTAAAGACAAGGGGAAGGTGGACTGCATACCCTATGAGAATGAATGTGATGGAGATGGTGACTTTCCCTTGATATCAAGCTCAATTTACACAGTGACATTTGATCATCGACTATATTACAATTGACCCAATGATCAACAACTACCTAGAGTGTACGAGGTGTTTCAGTTTTGGGGATACAAATACATGATACAACCCTCCAATATTCCTAGAGTGAACATATGCATATTTATTGTCCAAAATGTCTATTTGGGATCTAAACATAGAAACGATTCACAAAAAACCACTAGGATATTAATGCTATATTATGGTTCGTCATATTACATTGTTGAATGGAGAAGGCTAGCATAATATAAGCCTAGTATGTCAGCATATGGTCTAAATTCGAATATGTATACACATCGTCTCCTATTGGAAAGAGGAAAATAAATGAATAGAGGTCATCTTATGTGTATAGATGGACGTGCATACACAAACAAAAATATTGCATGATTTATAAATAGTAGTAAGGGAAGGGACCCTACCGTAAATGTTAAACATCGTGATATGGAAAGAGAGGTTGATAGATTGATAATTGTTGAGGCTATTATGGACCTTAGCACTGGGGATGAGTTATTTATTAATTACCCTTTCTTAAAATTCACTCCTGCGCAAAAGAAAAGGGAAGAACAAGGTCTCCCTAAGGATGTTCTTGAGGGTAGAAAACCAAAGAACAATCAATGAGTGTGGACCGATTTTTTATAAACTATGTTGTCAAAATGGTGTTTTATTTTAAATTATTGTATAAAAAATGTTGTCTATAAAATGATGTTCCATTATTCAATTGATATATGTATATGTACATGTACATGTAAATGCACAAGTACGTACATGTGCATGTACAAACATGTGCATGCACATGTACATGTACATGCACATGTACGTACATGTACATGCACATGTACGTACATGTACATGTACGTGTACATCTATGCTCATACATTTTATATTTTTATTTGATAAGACATATTTCATTAAGAAAATTATCAATTTGTTGAGGTTATAAATGTTAAAGATGGTGATATGGAAAGAGAGGTTGATAGATTGATAATGGTTGAGGCTATTATGGACCTTAGCATTGGGGATGAGTTATTTATTAATTACCCTTTCTTAAAATGCACTCCTGCGCGAAAGAAAAGGGAAGAACAAGGTCTCCCTAAGGATGTTCTTAAGGGTAGAAAACCAAAGAACAATCAATGAGTGCGGACTGATTTTTTATAAACTATGTTGTCAAAATGGTGTTTTATTTTAAATTATTATATAAAAAATGTTGTCTATAAAATGATGTTCCATTATTCAATTGATATATATATATATACATATATATATGTATATGTATATGTATATGTATATGTACATGTACATGTACATGTACATGTACATGCACATGCACATGTACATGCACATGCACATGTACATGCACATGCACATGTACATGCACATGCACATGCACATGCACATGCACATGCACATGCACATGCACATGCACATGCACATGCACATGCACATGCACATGCACATGCACATGCACATGCACATGTACATGCACATGGACATGTACATGCACATGTACATGCACATGTATGTACATGTACATGTACGTGTACATCTATGCTCATACATTTTATATTTTTATTTGATAAGACATATTTCATTAAATCTCTTTGAAATTGATACTTTCATGATTTATCCAATTCTTGCCTAACATTAAATAACGTTTGTGTTTGTTGATAGCTATAATATATTGATGATAGACGTACTAAAACCCAAGGCCAAACTAGGTTATTAAGATCTGGACATGATGATCCAAACCATCCTTTAAACTATACTAGGGTGAGAAGAATAAGATTGAAGAGAACACTACTAACTAAGAAATTTGAAGAGCTGATGAGATTAGCATACATTGATGAAATGCCACCTAACCTTAATGATGGTGATGTTAGTGAAAATGTTATGCATGAAGAAGGATTGAATGAAATGATTACAGGTTTATTTGGGGATGGAAACAATGATGATGATAATGATTATATGTTTGACAATAATGATGATAGCAGGGGAAATTACCACCAACATAATCTTGATGATAACAACCTAAAAGACTCAATCAAGCAAGCAACTAAGACACTCGTGTTCAGATTAGGTACAAGTAGAACCTAAAAAATTGAATGCACATTAATGTTATTAGAAATCAAATCACTATTTGGTTGGTCACAAAGGATTCACTACCCAACTAAAGTGAGTCGAAATCTATTTCTTACTTTGCATTGTCAATTGGTGTACATAATTCATAAACATTCATCAACTTCATCTATATTTCTTTAAGGGGATTTTAAAACCATATATTTTATGTAAGCAATCCTAGTATTATCAAACACGTTCATAATAAGTCAAACATTCAATTGATTTAATCTTGGGCAATCTTACAGGGCACTAAAAACTAAACTATTCCTTGAAGAGAATGTGTTGCCATCAACTTGTAGATAAGTGCATTAGTTGTTGGTTGAGTTGGGGATTGAATATATGTAAATTAATTCATGCAAAAATGATTACATTCTATACATAAATGAATATCAAGACAAGGTAGAATGCCTTGTATACAAAGAGATGAGATATCATACAAATGTATAAGGTTCTATAGTTCCAAAGAAGGTTTTATGTCACATGCCAATTATACCTAGACTTCAATGAATGTATTCATGCGAATTTCGACCAACTCCAAAGCAATGAAACACACAGAGGAAAAATGGCTAAGAAAATTAAAAGATGAACACTATAGTATTAGGTTTGGTCTTGCAATTGATGGAGTGTGCCCATTCTATTTCCTAAGCTCAAATTATAACGTTTGGCTAGTCGGATTGATAGTATAAAATATTTCCCCATGGATTAATGTTAGAAAGGAGCACCTTATGCTGAATCTCATCGTTCCAGGAAAACATCAAGTAAAATAATGGATGTTTATCTTATGCCTTTTATTGATGAGATGAAACTGTTATGGAAATACATAATAATGCATGAAATATCACGTGCTCCATCAAATAGGTCCTTCATATTGTATGGTGTGCTATGTTGGACTATTCATGATTTCCCATGACTTGATGTTTGTTTCGGTAAGATAAAATGTTTATGTATTTACACTCATAATTTATTTTCATCCCAACTTTCATACTTAAGTGTATACTATTATTTTGATGTTGTTAACATTACTTATTGAATTGTAAGGCTTCAAACAAAGGGGTTATTTTCATGTCCAAGATATGCAGAACAATTTCAATGGCATTATTTTAATTATCTACATACATTTATTTATGAAAACAACAAGGTTTTTCTACCACTAGATCATAATTTTAGAGATCACCAAAAGAATCAATTTGATGGAAACGTTGAAAATTGAGGCCCTCCATTGATTATGGGTCAAGGTGATTGGGTTAAGAAGTATGAAGATGCTGAAGTGAAAGCTTGGGAGGATTTTTTTGATCTAGGTGATTCAGTTGAAGAACTAGAACAAGTTGTAGTTAGTATGCCAAGAGTAATGAAAAGGAAATCCATATTTTATGAGCTTTGTTACTGGAAGGATCTATTAATAGCTCACCTATTAGATCCTATTCACATCTTCAAAAATATCCCAGATTCTATATTTCGACATATATCAAGAAAGAGAAGGACACCTTGTCTTCAAGGAGATATGTTTATATTTTGCGTATTGGATTTGGTGGAAGACATTTGTGGCCAAACCTGGAAAATCAAACATATGCAGAAGCTCCATGGATTTTGAAAAAAAAAAGAGCTAGACCAACTAAAAAAGGTCATTCGCTCAATGAGACTGGATACGAGTCATCATTGGAAAAAACTTTTATAGTTGATGGACATCCAACAGGATTTAAAACACATTACTTTCATAATTTCATGAAGGTATTATCATCATTTAACTTTTATTGGTAACATTGATTAATTACAAAATATATTTTTATATTCCATTGTGTGAGAAAAAATACTAATGACCTTTGAGAAATTTGTTTGATAACATATCACGACATTGGAAATTAGGGGGGATTCATGTCTTACTATTGACTTAAGGAATTCCATAAGTCTATTGTCAACATTTTTATGGTATGTGATATGAAATGTCTGTGTGTGAGAGACATAGAGATATTATATTGCTTTTAAATTTTTAACTAAAGGTTCTATTGTCACTGCGATTAACACCCTCTAAATTTTTTCTCACACTTGAATTTTGGACCCTACTGAGGATCTTATGATTTGGCTCTATCGTCACTCCATGATTTTTTGATGTCTTGCAAAGTGTTCAAGTTTTCTTCTTAGTTTCAAACTATCAAGTCACTTGCACTCACATGCATAGTCTTTAATGACATCATGAGAATTCTTCCTTTATGCAAGTTTGAATAAGGCATAGCATCGTCCATCAAGATAGTTCTTGTGCAATATTCAACTCATCAAGATAATCATTTCACACTTTTATTGACAGGCTCCCTCACCTTTTTGTGTCTGTCCTTCTATTTTGGTGAGTTTTCCCAACTATCGCCTTTTGCACATTTTCGCCTTCACAAGTGTCATTTTCATACTCATGGTTGTTTTTTTTTTAATTTGCTTTTACTTTAATAAGTGACATTTTCATGTTATCTTCACTCTGGAATGTGTTTCTTCCAAGGTCATTTGCATTTACAAGTGTCGTCGTATGTTTTCCTAATGTCACAGTTGTCGCTTGTGCAATTTTCACTCCTACATGTGTCACACCTTTGCACATCAATGAAGTTGGATCTGGCGCACTCTTCTACATTAGATGTTCTTACACATAATCAAAATATGTGCTAGACACATTCCTATATCTTAGCACGCCGTTTGATCATGGTCGTCACAATTTTCGTAACTTGTTTACTAAGTGTCGTAATATGTCACTTCAACTGTTGCACTTAAACATAAGTGTCGCTTTGTTATTGTTTCAAGGTGTGATTGTCATTCATGAGTCTTGTATATTTATCCTAGCTTGTGTTGATGGTATTATGTGTGTGATCTAAGTTTGAGTCATGTCCAGATGCATTTCCCTCTTTTATTCAGTCGATCCCACACTTATCCATTTCAGAGACCTTCTTGGTCCTTTATCCCAGTGCAAGTTGTGAATCCTTTAGCCCTCTTATACATTGTGGATATCAACCTATACATATGAATAAATGATGCAATACTACTCCCAAAGGTTGGTGCAATAATCCCCTCTCAAGGTTACCCAAAATATGTTGCACATTATGATCCTCCAAAGGGCAGTCACGTGACCCTTCTTGCTCATACTGACTCACTTCACAGAGTTTTGGTCACCTCTACCTCACATGATACATAGATCACTCCTAGATACTAGTATGGACCTCTTTCACCCTTATGAATAGGAAAATCATACAATGAAAGGATCCTGCTATCCCCCCAGTGTAGTGAAAACCCTTATGAGCAAAGTGGTTGCATCCCTATGGCCTCCATCAATGGAAATCACACTCCAAAGGGTCAAGCACCCACTGATGGATCAAATTATGCTAGCCTAGGATGAAAAGCGCACTAAAAATTAACAATGGCCCATGATGGATCAAATTGTTGAAGAATTTTTTTTACCTCTCTCAAGCCTCCTCTTCCTTTGATCCCATGATGCACTCTCGAAGCTTGAAGCTTCACCCTTTCCCCTTCCCCAGTGTGCTTTGCACCCAAGCTTGGCCTAATTCTTCCTCTAGAGTGCATGGTGCAGTAAGGAAGGCTAAATGAAGTTTATGAGTCATATGTGCAATATGAAAATCCACTTATTCATATATGGACAAAGATTGTATAGAAGTCCAAAAGTCATCTTGAAGTTCAAGAGTTGTTTAGAAGTCTAAAGGACACATTAGAAGTTCAAGAGTCATGGAAATATGAAAGGTCATTTCCCTTATTATGAAATCAACCTCATAACTCAAGCATGGGGCTTTTGGAGGCTTAAGCATTGGATATATAGTCTTGGCTTCTCTACTTGGCATAGGAGAGAAAAACTATTCTTTGGAGAAGCAAGGAGTGACTTAATGTTCCACTATTGGAACTAGTGTTGTCCATTGTAATTGATGTACTTGGATCTTTGACCTTATAATTGAAGCTCTATGAGCCAACACATTTTCATGCATGTATCAAAAATGTTTTAGGACTGTTCTTGGTGTGTTTACGGTATATGTTGTGTTCATATGTACTGGAGAAATTGAACTATTTCAGTGGCTTTGGTACTCATCTTGTTGAATGTGTGTTGTATTCACTTTAATATCGTTGTGTGAAATATTTTACTAATGAACATTCCCATGCTATCATGTGCATCTTATAGGATAATACTATTACTTTCCTCTTAGAGACTCACTTCTTGTCTCCCCTAGTGAAGGTTTTTTTTACATCCTGCAATTGGTGCTTCACAATGTCAACTTACTTGCTTATTCAAGGTTTACGTATATAATCTCTTATGTTATCCATTGGAACCAAGACGAATATTTGTGTTATGGTGCCTGAGTCTATACTTTGGATGGAGCTCCTACTCCAAATGGTGTGAGGTCTAATTGCGACTTAACATCGGGGAGACCCCCTATATGTTGGCGATATCCAGCACCGTCAACAGGTTCATACTAGCTTTCTATTATTATATTAGGTGGGTGACCTCTAAGGAGATCCACAAATGTGAATTGCCAAATGGAAGAAGAAAATTGCATAACTTGTATGTGTATTTGAGAAGGATCTCCCTATGAGTTTCATGGACATAGAAGTCCATTTACTTATACACCTAGTCGATGAAGTTGAATTGGCGAGTGTCATATCAACAAGATGGATGTATTTCTTTGAGAGGTATACGAAAATTCTAAAAATATATGTTTGACAAAAGGCACATCCAGAGGGTTGCATGGTTGAAGGGTATATATTGAATGAAGCGTTTTTCTTCCTATGTTAATTCCATGGTAAGGATTTTGAATAGGGCCATGCTTCTGGGAGGAAGAACGAGCATAATATATTATTGATGGAGAAAAATCACAATATAATGGTGTTGAAGTATAAATTAGTAAGTAAATTCATGATCAATGTGGTTGTTTTTCTCGCAATCATTAATTTACTCTGTAATTTATTTTTGAAATATACAACATGACATTTGGAGTTTAAAATAAACATGTTGACATGTAATAGGTGCAAATGAAAGTGCTATAATCGACAAGTTCATTCTATACCACATGGAATTTATGAAATAATGGATTAATTTATATGATAAAAATAGAGAAGAAGTGTTAGAAGCAAGGAGACGATTTAAGAGATCGAACCCAAGGAATACTCCACTTCCCACTGATCTACTTAGGGAATAAGGAAAATATTGCACACTATAATGGGTTACTAAACAAATTCAAAATCAAATAGAAGATGCAGGTATATATTCAAACATAAAACAAGATGAAATCAACATGTGTAGAGGATGTGAAAGAAAGGTACACTTAGAATTTTACAAAATGTTCTTTATTTAAAATTTTGACACTATTAAATATTTTAATACTTGTCATTATATTTGTTTTCACTTAAATAAATGGTCTTTCACAGGCGAGGAAATATCTTGCAATGTGGGCATATGGTCGACATTATCGTGTAGATGTAGAGAGATGATCCTTTGATTGTGTCATCATGGTTGATTTCAAGCAATCCAGTCGAGCAAGCTCAAAAGATAAGGACATTATTGAAGGGAATCTACAATATATTGGGAAAATCCAACAAATTATTGAGTTGGATTATTGATTTTTTAAATATTGTATTTTTAAGTGTAAATGGTCTGAAGCATTTGAGAGGACACAAAGACATTATACCCATCATGGATTGTTTTCTATATATTCCTCAAGGTTCCTACCAGAGGATAAGGAGCCTTATGTTCTACCAATTCATTGTGAGCAGGTATTTCTTTAACTCAAAAAAGAAGCAGTAGTGATCATTAATCTATTCATACCTTATAATGAATATATGTGTGTGTGTGTGTTTATTAAACAATAAAATTGTTATAACATAGGTTTAATATATGTATGTCATTCATGTGTAAGTATTTTCTATGAAGATATTCTGGACCCGAAATGGATGTTTGTCATACATTATGATCCAAGATTAAGGCATGTATTTAACGATGCATTAGTGGATACTGAGCAGAAAATGACCAACAAAATGAGAGAGAGGAATTAGAGAACATCAAATAAATTGACATCCATGATGATGTTGAAGATGGTTATGTTCAAGCACAATAAAAAAATAGTATAGAGTTAGATGATGTTATAGAAGACAACAATGTGGATGGTATAGAAAATGATGATCCAAATAGCTCTCGTAACAATATAGATGGTCTGGAATCAAATTTCAATGATGATGAAGATGATGAAGGTCAAGATGAGGATGATCATAATATTAAACACTTGAAAGAACATATGAGCATTGACAATGATGCAATGGATGGCATTGTTGTAGATAATAATGATAATGAGCATGACTTCTAAATTTTCATATTTATTTGCAATCCATGTTTTAAAAATGATGATTTTTGTGGCTCAAACTTTAAAATGCTTCAATATTATTTGTGTCGATACAAAAATCCTTTTGCAATATCCTTAAACTGTTCAATATTTGGTATGAATTGTTGGTAGAAAAAATTAGGATTACTTGGATAAGAGTTAGAATGGTTAGTTGTCATTTATTGGTTGATAATGGTTTAGAGGTGTTGTCATCTTATTGGTTAGACTCAGATTGAACTAGGATGAAGATCCTATTGAATAACAATACATTAAATATGCAATTGCTAAAAAATATAATTACAAATATCATATATGTAAAATAATGTAAATCCAAACCATTAGGCTACATGTATGGAAAGTTTATTCGTTAATTTATATTATAAAACAAATTGAAATATTTCACTAAGCTTAAGAAAAATTCTTTTCTATATAAAAAAATACAAACATTTAATTGTATTAATGTCATTTAAGATTAGAAAAATACTCTCCAAGTCGAATCATTCAATTTGGCCCTGTAATGAAGGCTCAACATGCATTTATGTCAAGCAGGCCGAAATTTCCTTGCTTCACTAAAATCCACACCCAGGATTAATTTCTTGGCCAATATGGCTGATTCAAATTGTACACTGTTTGTTTACTAACTAAGTAAAGACATTATGTCTTTTGCTTAATACTTTGGAATGATGGAGCTGGAGTTGATAATTTGTTGAGACTTGAAGCTCTTATTTTTGTACTATTTTGTTAGCCTTAGAAGGATATTTTGTCTGGTGAGATAAGGAGATGCGGATTATATTCCTGGTGATGTTGACATATACACTCTTATTATGCAACTATTTTGTCTTGATTCTGTTAAATTTGTATCTCATGTAAGCTTTATGCAATTTTCTTATTGATAGAAAAAAACCATGCTAGAGATGAATGGAGAGACCTTTCCAAGCAAGCCACATATCTGCCCTATTAATTGAGGTAGTGCTAATCCCTTAGGCATAAGACAAGATTTCTTTATCATTTTGGTTAAAAATTACACCTCCAGCCCCAACAACCCCCAAATTTCCTTTTGAGGCGCCCTATGGTAAATTTTGCCTTGTGATGCACTAAGCATATTGTAAATTTGTTCTAATATGGAAATAAGGCATATTTTGTATTTCAAATAGAAATTTAGGACATTCCATAGCAATGATTTCTCGGTTCATTAAGCTATCAATTTATAAAAGCTCATTACATTTTCCAAAAATAAAAGAGTAACTAGATCTTAGTGAGACCACAACCAGATAAAAACTCCATGAAGGACACATAAAAGTAAGTCCTAAAAAAGGCTAGTAATTTATTAAAAAATGCACGTTAACATAAAATATAATGATATATAATGTATGTTAACAAAAACTAATATATTAATAATATATATAATAAATATATTATATATATATAATATATATATATATAATATAATATATTCACATGTTGAAATGTGGTCTACATAAGTAAAACATCTAAAAATTGCTATTATGAAACTCTAGGATGGTTGAGAGCATTATGCAAACCATCCTCTTCATAAGAAGTGTGTCTCTTTCCTTCTATGGACAAATGTGATTGTTCGGGTGCTAAAACAAACACATCGTTTGATCCTTGCTAAAGCTGTCAGATTTTCCTTTCATAATATTCTCTCATATCAACTTTTTCTTGTCTTAGCCTGTTCAATAAATCCACATTCTTCTTATAGCTATGCCAGTTCTCAGTTACATTCCTTTTTAGATTTCCCTTTGTAGATTTCAATTGATATCTACTTTTGGCCAATTCAATAGTGAGTTGTTGTACTTTATCCCGAAGCCCTCTTTCCCTCGATTGTTGCTGGTTGTTAATGCTATTTTTCCCTCTCTAATTGCAATTTTCCCCTCTAACTGCTACAAAAAAAAAACCTGGGATTTCAAATTTTTTATTTCCATGCCACATCCCAAATGTTGTGCTTTTCGGTTGCTCATGAGATCGTTGTGTAGCTTTGTAATTCTTTTTTCTCTCTCAGCTACTGTATGCTTCAATGATTGAACAACTAATGGTGAGACATACAGACCACCCACAAAAATTTAATGGCTGAGACAATGGTCTCTAAATCCTTCACTCATGCTTTTAGCTTGGATTTCTCCAAGTTCCTTGAAGGTATTTGTTTTACTCCTGTATCCTGACTTGTACCTTTACCCTTACCCTTACCTTTATTCCCACTCACAGTACCACCTTCTAAAACATGCAAATATTTTTCCATTTCAAGTTTCTTAATATCCTATTTTCCCTAGGCAATTTCAAGGTATCTCTCTTTAAACTTATTAACTTGCCCATGACAAGTTTTCTCTAATTTAGTCACGCTTTTATTGTATTCTTCAACTTGTGATTCAAGCTTCTATTGGTCCCGATCTTTATATTTGTTTGCAATTTCAGCCTACGAATATTCAATAATTCGTCAAAATTTGCTAATTGAGGTATATTGAGAACCTTTAGTCTTCTTCTCAACTCCTCTTCATGTTCACTAATTTTTTCATAATATGTAGCCCAAACTTTTTTGAACTTTGCATTTAGTTCAACTATCTCCCTCATACCTTTGTCGCTCATACTCATTACCTTATTACGTAATTCATCAATAATTTTATCCTTGGTGCTTAGGGATTTCACCGATTTCTGTGTTTCCTGCACAATTGTTGATTCTAGCACTGAAATATTCTTCATGCATTCAACAATATCCTTCTCCTTTAGTTCATACTTTTCCTTCCAGTTGTATGTAGAAGAAGAATCCTCTATTACAACTTGTTTGTAATGGATCATTCTATCATATACTAAGAAAATATTATGTTATTGAAATTGTATGCTAGATTGTGCACATTTAAACTTGGAGATGTAGATGTTGAATCACCCATAAAAGGGAGATTATACTAAGGTGCCAACGATTTAGAAGGAATTCTGTCTATTATAGAAAAACCATCATTACATGTTTCCTTATAATGGTCCATGCCTTCCTGCTCCTCATCTTCATCCACACACACATGTAAGTGTGCTAAAATATTATTAGTTATATCTTCAACACGAAAAACTATATTAGTAAAATTTTCCACACCTTCAACACATGTTTGTTTAGGTTCTTCCTCAATGGTTTTCTTTGTTTTGATTTCCTAATGTAACTTTTAAGAGGCCTTATTTTAACATCAGGTCAATACAATTCAATAATTTTCTGCAGTGTTCCTGGGAAACTAAACTTAACCTTGTTAATTTTACTTTCTTGCAGGGCATAATGTAGTTTTTTAGCCAATAGATGATGGGCATCTATGGTTGTGCCTTCAACCCAATGAATAACTAGCCTCATGCAGTCACCGAAAATATCAACCTTGTGATGATTCATAATTGTCTTAAGGACAAATTGAATCAAGGATTTGTATAGTCCTTGGGGAACATATTGCATTTTTAATCCATTTCTCAGAACATATACTTTTTTCCCACACATTTTACTTGCCATTTCAATCTTTTCTACCTTAGGGGTTTTCTTGGATTAAATATTGCTCCCCCTTTGTGTGGAATTTTTGTTGCCCTTGCAACTAGATCAGGGTCCATGCTAATCCTCTGCCCAAATATTTTTAATTCCATGGATTTATCATCATACTTTTCTATGGCCTCATCTATCTCATTATTTTGGAAATCGAACTATCCAAATATAAAGTTATAAACCCGTGCTCTTCTAAGGATATCTAACATACTTGGTGGACAATTGTTTGTATCTCTCCATGTATTGACACACTCTTTGAATTTTTTGACTATGAACTTCTCCTGGGAACCTCGTGTGTCAACTATTTGCTGTGAAAAGAACACCATTATTTCAATTGAGGCCATCGTGTATGGGGTCAAGGCACGCTAGCTGAATGCACGCTACATAGACCGTGAGGAATGCATGTTGAATGCAAGAATGCACACTAAATAAACCTCGAAGAATGCACACTGAATGAAAAAATGCACGCTAAATAAACCGTGAGAAAGGCATGGGAAAATGAGTTTTTTTTTTATTTATTTTATTATTATTTTTTTTTAAACTTATTGCTTTATTTTTCTATAAATCAATTTTGTAAAGAAAATAATTTTTTATTAAGTGAATGCAATTGTTTTTAAAGTGATTTAGATTTTCTCCTTTACTCCTATATTTTCTCAGATACAAAATTAAAAATTAAAAATTAATATTTAGATATAAGGTACAATTTATTAAAAATAACACTTTTAAAAATAAGGTTGCAAGATTTTGATGGCATGTAAGATGGCCATCGCTTCTTTCTCATGGGTAGAATTGACCAAATATCCATCATGCAACTGGTTATTCATAAATTATAGTAAATGTCCCTTTTTCATTAAAATGGCACCCGAACTTTTTTATAGTAAATGTCCTAACTAGCTCACTTGACCTAATCTTAAACTTAAAACCCTAAAAAATATGTACAATATAGAAAAATCCTAAAATAGACCCTGCAAACCCTCGAAACTATCGATTTATCTATCCCCTGGAAACATTTAAAGCTAATTACTACTTAAGTTATAAGGTCATCCAACCTCACTTACAGGGTTTTAACCAAGAAACTACAAGTTTAAACTATTAAAATTCATGTTTGGTTTTTCTTTGTCCATCACCTTGTTCCCAACACATTCCTAGTATGCATTTATTTGAGGCACGAAAACCCTTTATGAAAATGACTCTGCTATGTTGCATAAAATGGTTTTATATTTAGGTTAGAATGATCATTATCACACAATCATTAAGTACAGGTCTTGGTGTGCATCTATTTGAGGCACACAAATCTTGACTTTAACCCTATGAAATCAATCCAATTTGGCATATTCTCACACAACAAAAAATTATATGTGAAAGTTTAATGTTAATATGAGTAAAAAAGTATTCTCAAAGTTGAATCATTCAATTTGGCCTTGAAATGAAAGTTGGGCATGCATTTTTTTGAAATAGGCAAAAATTGCCTTGCTTCACTAAAATGCACGCCCAAACTTCATTTTTTTGCCAATATGGTTGATTCAAATTGTAGAATGTTTATTTAATTATTTTACACACTTTTGAATTATATGTTTACTTTGTCCCTTAAATAATTTTGCTTCATATTTCATACAACATTCCAAGTTTTTCTTCAACTTGCATTATGTGAAAGTTGTGTATAGGTTTTTGTCCAGCATTCTCTTGGGCAAAACAATTATCCTTTTAATTCAGAGCAATAGTTCCAACTCTTCACATTAATTAAATCTAGATAGGTTTTGTTATTACAAGGCTATTACGCAAAATATATGCAAGGGAAAATGATGACTAATGTTAATGAATCTCAAACTCAATCGTTGTAATCACACTCTCAACAACTCAACACTCTAGCTGTTACACTCTCAAACCTTGTTCACACTTTCAAGAAATAAACACACAATGCATAATTAAACCACTCTGTGACACTCTCACTCTTATTCAAAAAAGAAGAGCACTCTTGGAAACCATTCTCTCGACAAATGTTAAAACACACATTCCAATGAAATGAAAACATAATCAAATTGTAATAAGAATTAAATAAATTTCACACTAACAAAGGGACTAGTTCAAGATCTATGTCGTTACACAATACAATGGTTATAATTCTGCAATCATTAAAGTGTGAACATGACTAATAATAACAGTAACACTACACAACACACAAGTTAATCAACATAAAGGTATGGCAGCACCAATGATTGAGATTCCGTTAATGAAACATATATGATTACAATGTTGGTGCTCTCCCCTTCTATCACTATCTATTTTTTTCTATATGTCTATCTCGCGTGGGTAGAGAGTACACCTCTTTATAATTTCAGATTGCAATGGTAATATCATCATAATAATCTCTCGATTCTCATGTCATCTAATTTGAGAATACACATTAACAATTTGATAACAATTTCCATGGTTAGGACAAAGTTGTAACGACTTTTCCAAATTACAATAATTGTCAATAGAAAATCCTAACTGTTTTAGTTGCGTCGTCCATAAGCTTCTCCTTTGACAGTTGAACTATATTATGATCAGATGATTTCCAACTTGATGTTCATAACTAATTAAAGGAGGTTAGCTGTCCAAAATAGATCTTCATGTGTCACAACAATGCTCAGTGAGTCCTTATCCTATCCTTGGTGAGGAAAAAATGGAAAGTGTAAACTTGAAACAACATCTTAATAGACCACAAACCCTGTAGCAACCTAATTGTTAGTTATATGAGAAAAATAACCTAAAACATTAATTCTCATGCCAAATTACAAGTATAATTGGATCATAATGATGACATATAAAAAGAGACATACCGAGTTTGATAATGGTTGTTACATTGGCTCAATATGCTCTCAATAATAAAAAAAGATAAATAAAAGGTAAGAAAATGAGTGAAAAATGATGCTAACTGCACATCCAAATATCTTCACCCAACTTAAGTATCTGCATGTCCATATATGCATGATTTCACATCCTAACATCTCCATCTCGCTCTACTTGAAATATTGGTTCTTGCTTAACAACAACATCTTCAACAGGTTCTTGTGGAACAATGGTTTGGAGTTATTCATCTTGCTCTCCAACTTGAATTCCAATTGAAATAGTGGTTGGTATTTCATAACATGCTTCCTCCAACACTTCCTTATATCCATCAAATAATCTAATTGACATTACTTTTGCCACTTTTTCTAGGGTTTCTAATCCATTTTATTTTCTAGACTGAAGCTTCCCTTCAACCATGTTAATTTGTTTCATTAAATTCTCATTTTCTTCCTTAAATTTATTAATTTTCTGAATAAGGAGGTCAGGTTCAGACTTACCTGGTAAAGAGACATCTTATTATTACTTTTTGAGCTCCTCCTCTTTTCGTTTTTCCTCAAGTTCCTTTGATTCAGGTGCCAGGGTATGTTCTTTTACAAATTCTTCTACTTTATCTTTATTTTGATGCCCCTCAAAATCCTTTGGTTCTATTGTATCAGTACATTCTTTAGATATTGGGGTAGTTGATGGTGTAACAATGACCTTAACTATCTTCTTGGGATTATTTCCACCTAGTCGCTTCTTCAATTTCCTCTTTTTTTCACCACAGTTTGTACAAGAGTATATTTTTCAGATGCTTTCATAGATTCCCCAGGCATTTTTGTTTCAAGAACCCCTACTTCAGTTGACGCTGTTCCAAGTGCCCCTGTTTCAATAGTCTCTACCTCAGGCCCTTATTCCTCAATAGGGAATCCATGATAACTATCCTCAGATTGTCCATTGGATATATCCACATGTTCTTTAGTGCATGCTCTTTTTCCTTCAACAAATGTACCAATAGACATTCTTATAGAACACCATCTCTTAGGGATTTTGTGAAGGAGTTTAGGAGGTGTAACTATTCTTCTTTGTCTAGGAAGTGTAGTTTCTCTACTTTGTCTGGGAAGTGTAATTGCTCTATCTTCTGGTGTTGTTTCAACACTTACCTCATGTTCTTCACTTTCTTGCTTCTTCTATTTCCTCTTTTTCACCATAGTTTGTACAGGATTAGATTTTTCAGATACATCCTTAGATTCCTTGGGCATTTCTGTTTCAGAAACCCCTGCTTCAGCTGACACTGTTCTAGATGCCCCTGTTTCAACAGTGTCTACCTTAGGCCCTTCTTCTTGAATAGGGCATCCATTATAACTATCCTTAGGTTGTCCACTACATATATTCTTTAGTGCATGCTATTTTCCCTTCAATAGATGTACACCCATACATTCTTATGGAACTCCATGTCTTAGGGTTTCTGTAAAGGGATTTGGGAGGTGTAACCACTCTTCTTTCTCTAGGAAGTGTCACTGCTCTACTTTATCTGGGAGGTGTAATTGCTCTATCTTCTGGTGGTGTTTTAGCACTTACCTCATGTTCTTCACTTTCTAGCTTCTTCAATTTCTTTTTTTCATCATAGTTTGTACAAGAGTGTAATTTCAGATACTTCCTTAGATTCCCTGGGCATTTGTGTTTTAGGAACCCCTGCTTTAACTCACACTGTTCTAGGTGCCCCTGTTTCAACAGTCTCTTCCTTAGGCCCTTCTTCCTCAATAGGGCATCCATGATAACTATCCTCACATTATCCACTACATATATCCATAGGTTCTTTAGTTTATGATCTTTTTCCTTCAGCGAATGTTCTTATGGAACTCCGTCTTTCACTATTTGTGCGATGGGGTCTAGGAGGTGTAATTGCTCTTCTTTGTCTAGGAAGTGTAGTTGCTCTAATTTGTTTGGAAGCTGTAAATTCTTTATCTTCTAATGCTATTTAAACACTTATCTCTTGTTCTTAAACTTATAGCTTCTTCAATTTCCTCTTTTTCATTACAGTTTGCACAATAGTAGATTTTTCAGATACTTCCCTAGATTCTCAGGCATTTATGTTTCGGGAACCCCTGCTTCAACTGACACTGTTTCAGGTGCCCTTGTTTCAACAGTCTCTACCTCAAGCCATTCTTCCTCAATAGGGAATCCATGATAACTATCCTTAGATTTTCCATTGCATATATCCATAGGTTCTTTAGTGCATGCTCTTTTACCTTTAGCAGATGTACGAACAAACATTCTTATGGAACTCTGTCTCTCACTATTTCTGCAATGGGGTCTATGAGGTGTAACCACTCTTCTTTTTATAGGAAGTGTAGATGCTCTACTTTGTCTGGGAGGTGTAATTTCTTTATCTTCTGGTGTTGTTTCAACACTTACCTCATGTTCTTCACTTTCACTTTCCTCTGTTTTAGTGGCTGGGGTATGTGACTTTGACAATAAACCTGTCCATGTGCTTCCCTGCTGTTGTAGTGAATGAATTATGATTAACTTGATGAACACATGGTTGATTAATCAACTCTTTGGATGTTTTCCTATATGCACCGCCTCTTCCATATGTTGTAAATATTTTAGCAAATAATAGGGATAATTTCTTAGCTGTTCATTATGAAGATGTGCCAATAATTGAAAATTGATAATTGAATATTATCACAAGACGTCCCTCACAAGTAATGAAATTATGAATAAAGAAAGCCACATCATCCTAAGGGGTTGAAAGGGATTTTCTATCAATAACTCTCCCCTTGCTTCTTACTTTCTCTCCTTGCTGTAAAAATGTTGCCCTCACTGTTGGAACTACTACTTTCCTACAAAACCAACAAGCCCCTATATGAGGTAAACCCGTCACCCTAGAAATTATGTCCTCTATAACAACATTATGAATCATATAACCTCTAAATGCTGCTCCTGTAAATCTTGTGTGAATTCCATAGCAATTTGTTCAGTGAAACCTTGCATATTCTCAAATTAGACTAACCACCCTACATTCCTAAATATTTCTAGGGCTTCTGGGTGGTGTAGAAACACATTAATGGAGTTTGGTTCATGACAAACTACTGCTCCACCCATGGTTGTTTTAGAGACTGTTACTACTCAGAGACTATTACAGTGCAACACTTGGTCAATACAAACACTTGGGTAGACAATTTTAGTCGAATGAAATTTAGCATTGGGTAGCGAATAATTAAGGTTACCCTTTTAATGAATTCAAGGTTCCAATGATAAATGACAACTACCAAGAGTGATTTCCAAATAGTCAGATTGATTTTCACAAATGATAGTAGGAGTAAGGGCGATAATGGGTAATTACTAATTTAGGATCCATGTATTGTGCGTTCACCAAATGGTAATTACCAAATTTGGCTTACGATACACTCCTCTCCCCTACTTAATTACAAAAGTTTTCCTTGACATATGTAATAGAAAAAGTCAAATCCAATGCCATAACGAGGACAAAAATACGACATTATAGAGGAAGCTAAAAAGGAAGCTACAAAAGAAGCTAAAAATGAATCTAAAATGGACTCTAAAAACAATGCCATAACTAGGAGCAAAACATGACGTTACACAAGAAGATATACATGAAGCTAGATCAGGGGCTAAAGGAGAGGTTAAATTGGGCACTAAAGTTGGTGCTAAATAGCGTTGACTGTATATGACCGACATTAAAAATGCCAAAATTAGCGCCATCCTAATAAATAATGCCAATTTTTTCAAAAATGTGGAGAAAAATACACTAAAACGGTCAGTGGAAGCAAAAAATGGAGCTAAAGTGGAAGCCAATCACAAGGATTTATTGTAGTGTGCAATGAATTCTTGAACTATGAAGCTCGCTGCCATTATGATTTTCAACATGTCTTAGATATCTATGAATTGAATTAGGGCCTAAATTGTGTTAATAAAAGTTATGTTTATGATAGATGTGATGAATAATGTGTTAATATAATGGTTTATGATAATTAGCTTAGCTTGCTTGAGAGGATTAGTGATTCTTGATAGATAAACAATGAATCTATTTGAGAAGTTATGCAAATCGGTGCATTTCATATTGATTTGATTGATAAAGCACATCTTTTGAATATGTTTAATCAACCTGCAAGAGGCTCAGGTAGGGACAAGTTGATTAGTGAATTTCTTCTTGTGTAACAATGAAAAGTTTGCAAGTTTGGTATTCGATCTTTGCTCCCTTCTTGTCTCAGAAACATGTAACTTAAGTGTTGTGGACACCCTTTATTTATGCCATTTATTGTGCAAAATTGAGGTTTCGTGAGCTTAGGCTCTTGTGCCATAAACAAACATAGAGTTGGGGTTTGGGGCTACTGCCCCTTGTTCTGTAGAAGCATTGAGAATTGGAGCTCAGGGCAATTGCCCCTTTTTGTCTCATCTTGTAAAATACTACAATTTGGCATTTCTTTCGATCATCATGCCAATGGAGTGGAATGGTGCACTACATGCATTCAATATGGTGGATTTATACGCAACAAGGTCGATAATGGAACCTTCGGTTCGATAGATTGGTCATGTATATATCACACAGGTGGAATGGGGAGGCCAATGACTGGACCCCAATCTATCTTTCTTGTGGTCCATCGGAACTTGGGGCTGTGAAACTCAATACATAGAGGAGTTGGCATGGTCCATTTACCCCTCTTTGTTTTGTGAACATGGTGTTGTGATCTATTGTTGAGACCGACAGGGTGATAGGAATCAATGCATAAGTGTATGGGGAAAATACCAACACCAAGGGTTTCTTAGCGAAACCCTGTCCGAATGGAACCATGCCAAGTGGCCCCCATGATGCCCATAGACCATTATTCTATTGATTATGGGTTTTAATTCAAATAAGGTGCTTAAGTGATCAGTTTGATGGTGATCCAGGTGGCTCTAGGGACACACACAGGACAAAGAGGGCTTATGGAAGATCAAAAATCAAAGTGATCAGAATGCTTTCAAACTAGGACCAAAGCGTAGATCTTATCGTCTTGATCACAACGGTGCAAACGATTTGTCAGTTCGAGCTCATATGAGGGAGAACGAGCCAGTCAAATTTTTGGTCAAAGTTGGGTTGTGGGCCAAGTTTAAGTGTCCTACAATTTGACCAACCTTGGGGCATGAAACCTAGCACCCGAAAGCGGGCAAATTTGTTGAATCGTTAATTTGTCTAATATCTCCTATATTAGACAAATTCAAAAAAAGTGTTATTATTTAAAAAAATAATAAAAAAATATTATAAAATGGGTGGTAGGCCATGACCCCCGCCACCCCCACCAGAACCCAAAATAAATGTTATATTAAATTTGGGTCG
>APFE030801094.1:150176-188212 GCA_000404065.3 Pinus taeda
CATCTTGACACCGGGGCCCAGATATGTAGTCCCTCCCGGACGAACTTCGTTATCAATGTCTTGTGTTTTATGTTGGTAATTCTTGTCATGTTCCTCTTCTTTACAACATTCATTTATGTTCCTTTATGCCATTTTAATTGCAATTCTAATCACATCACGAAAGCAAAAGATCTTGGTTAAATTCGGGAGTTGAGTCAACTCGGATCAGATGGTGAAACCCTAGCCATTAGAACCCTACCGTAGGGCCTCGGGCCCTCGGATGAGAAGAGATGAGACCTTAGGTCTGCCTGGATAAGGTGTGGGCCTTACGGACTCCACTTAGCATTGGGCCTTTAGGCCATCAAATAGTGGAGGAGCCACTTGGGAGAGTTGCAACTGATATTCCTTAGTCTAACATGACATGGACTGGGGTGGGTCTTACCAAGATCTCTAACTTCAGGACATTAGGTTATGGAGATTATGTATGGGTGAGTGCAACTAGTAGAACCCTACCCAATATGACTGTGGCCAGGGTAGACGCATGGGGCTTGTAGCCTTCAAGCCACCATATAAACAAGAGTTTTCAAGAGTAATGAGTGGAGATCTGAGAGCTCAGTTTAGTATGATGTAGACTAGTGGGATCCATATTGGGCAATGGGTCTTGGCCGTTATCTAGTATTCCTGTTAGCATTTCAAAACTCAAAGCAACCTAACCTATGATAGCGTGGGAGATTATGGACCCTAGAATGTTGGTGTGGTAGAGCCATGCAGACAAGGCAAAGGCTACACAACACCCATGGGATGGTGTGGTCTCTTTTAATATGCCAAACTTTTGATCCAAGACTCAAATTGAGATAAAATTTACATCTCCAGAAATCTCTTGACAAGATGAATGTAATGGTGGTACCAATTTAAGGTTATGAATACTTTTAGAAATGAGGGGGTGTAACCATATATTAATAACAGGCTTTGAATATTAGGTCAAATAGGTAACCCTACCAAAAAATGGGATGGACAAGGGGGTGGAAGGTGGTTACAAATTAGATCTCATAAATATAAGAGGGAAAGTCTCATAAGAAGAAAAGCTTCAATTCCAACGAAGACAACTACTCATCAAAAGAGAGTAATGAACAAACATCTGAGGAATATCTAGATGAATTCTTGTTCATGGCCATAGAAATTGAGTATAACTACTGAGATAGTTCATATCTTGAGAAAGAAGCTGAAGGTGAAGTTGACCTTGAAGGATAAATTATTAGTGCTCTGGATGAACTAAGGAAGGGTAGAAGAAATAATATATGGTTGAAGGTGTTATACTCAAGAAAAAATTCCTAAATTTTGATCATCAGTTGGATTCCAAAGGATTGGTGTTAGTATTGGTCTAGTCTTTCCATGGTTTGACTTAGAGTCTAAGACCTAGAAGGGAGTCTTGTTGGTATTGTCAAATAGGGTCAACACTCTGGTTTTGCCTATCACTGGTCCCACATCACACATAAATTTCCATGTGTCAAAATTGTGTCAAGGTGTTCATGCACTATGAAACTGCCTAGGATTTTTCGATGCGAAAAACCCAGAATTTGCACTGAACTAGGAGTTTTCGTAGAGCGCTACGAAACCCCTGAAAAAAGCCTGTTTCAACATAAAACACTCTGTTTTCTGCTTTTACTAGTCAACTTCCAGAAGGTTTCCTGAGCATCTGAGAACTCAATTTTGAAAACTAAAAGAGGCTTTTCTTCCTAACATACTGAAATAAAAAAACCTCTTTCAGTTTCTTCAAATTCGTTCTGAGGTGGGAGGAATTTATGGTTAAACTTGCACTACGAAACTGCTGAAAGTCAAGCTTTGTCTTCTGGTTTTAGCAGTCTTTTTCAAGATAAGTTTCTGGTCACAGGAAAAGGTATTTTGGAATTCTAAAGGATTTTTCTCTTCATCAACTCTCCAGATACAATAACCTATCTCAATTTCTTCATAAGTTTTATCAGTTGGGAGATACTAAGCTTTCTTTGAAACCCTAATTTCAGAGAAAATATTTTTCCTGTTTTACACGTGTTTTTCAAGGATAGATTCCGGACAGCTGGAAAAGTGTTTAAAAAAAAAAGAGAGGTGTTTGTTTTAGACAGCATGGAATACAAAAGCCTCCTTCAATTTCGTAAAATATTTCATGGATGAGAAGATAAAGGCTCTGTCCCACGTGCCAACTTTCAAGGATCCTAAACCTAAAAATAGGGAAACATGTTCCCTAATTTCTAGGGTTTATCATCAGCAGTAAGGTGACAACGTGGGAGGCTTCATAAAATTCGACCTCATGAGGTTGCAACTATCAAAGAATGCATTCAATGTTTCGTTAAGGTGGTTTAGTCATAATAAGGAGTTACACTCCTAGTTGTATTAGGTCTCTAGGACTGTTAGTTAACAACTAGTTGTAATTAATAGTTTGTTTAAGTATCAATAGGTGTCAGGTCAAGTGAAATTCGAATTCCCCTCATGATGGAGGAAGGAATCCAAGCTTGTAATGAACTCTATATATGGGAGAAAAGCCAATGTATCAAGGGTTGGAAATTTTCAGAGAAACACTCATATTGTGTCATTGTAGAATATCATGTTTTTATGTATACAGACTTTGGCTTTACTTCTTAGGATTCAAAAAGAGTTCAATGGTGGCTTGTCTTATATTTGTCCTTATTTCCTTAATTGCAGTAGTATGAATGTATGATACTTATAATTCATTGACATGCTCTAACTTCCTTCATGCATTTATAGACTGTGTTTCTTACTTGTCTCTATGTGTTAACTGATATGTTGAACTCCAGATGCCTTGATTTCCATGTAAAGTTAATATAATTGTTATACTGAAGCATTTATTGACTCCATAAGCCCAATGGATGTTTACTGATCATGTTCCACCATTCATATTTTTCACTTGTTTCATAGAGTTAGCCATCTAATCTTTATCAAAATCTTTAACCTAGTGAGAGAGCCCTCTCAGGTTGAGGAGGCTAAGCCTCAGCCAAAAGTTGGTTTGAAAGAGTTACACAAGGTCTTCTTGGTCAACAACCTATTAGGGCTAGGTTTTGTGATAACAGAAGGAATAAATACTAAATGTAAAAAAAAGAAAACCCTTGTTATGATGAAGACTTAATTAATCTTCAAAAGATTCAAGTAGAAGAAGTAAAAAGAACTAACGGAATCCTAATAGAGAAACTAAAGGACAAGCAAAAGTGTTGTGAAAGATTATAAGAAGAGAAGGCATCTTTGAGAAAGGATCCATCTAAGAAACATGAAAATGGATATACAAATACAAATGATGAAGCAATCATCCTTATGAAG
Source organism: Pinus taeda (assembly GCA_000404065.3). Lineage (NCBI taxonomy): Eukaryota > Viridiplantae > Streptophyta > Pinopsida > Pinales > Pinaceae > Pinus > Pinus taeda. The sequence goes on from APFE030801094.1 coordinate 153,483, forward strand.
GACCAACTTGAAGAGGCAAAGATAAGAGAAGAAATCCTTTCAAATCCGTTGATAGAATGGGAGAGAAATTATAAGAGGATTGAAGCAGAGGTAGTTTCTCCAACAAAATATCTAGAGAAATATAGAGCTTAAGTGGATTTGAACTTAATAACTGTAAATGGGTTAGAAACCCTTGATAATATCTTCAACAATCAGATATCACTAGCAATCAAGATAGGTCTAGGTTACAAAGAGAACCATGAGATCTCAAAAGGAGATTCAAGTGCCAATTCCCTAGGAAAAGGAGAGCCTCTCAGCTATGCAAACGCACTCAAAGGAAGGTCTAACAAAGTAAACATAGGCATTGACAAAAAGAAGAACCAACAAAGAAACAATCCCATTAGATCCACAAATGATACTCAAGGTAAGTCAAAGAATCAACAAGAATGTTAGAAAGGGTTTAATAAAATCACTCCTCTACGAAGGCCATACACTTTCAAGTACCCAAATCTCTTTTATAGCTACTATTTCGCATGTCATAACTTTGGTCATAAGGTTGTGAATTGTATATCCCATAGATATATCAAAAATGAAAATGTTAGATCTATTATGTTCTTAATGCATAGATGTAGGAATTCCTATATTAGCATGAACTATGTATTTTCTCTTCACTTGGAAAAAATTGAATGTTAGAATTGTAATAATTTTTAGCACAAGGCAAGTGAATGTAGAAGAAAATTCATAAATCACCCCCACGCAACAATTTCCCAAATAGTCTTAACAACAAGAAAACACTTAAAGGTGGAAAAAGAAGCCAAAAAAATTTGAAGAATGCGGATTTTCATTATATGTTCACAATCGAGAAGGTGAATGGTATATTGATAGTGTGTGCTCAAAGTATATGACATGGGACAAAAATAAAATCTATTCCTTAAAATAAGACAAAGGAGGAAGTGTCACTTTTGGCAATAGTGCACCAACTAGGATAAAACGTAAAGGGATCATTAGACTTAATGGAAAAACTAAGGCTGAAAATGTTTTATATGTTGATTGTTTGAAGCACAATTTATTGATTGTAAGTCAAATGGGTGACCAAGAATATGATCTCACATTTCACTATAAGGGATGTGAAATAAGAAAAGAAGAATTTGGGAAAGTGATAGCCAAAGCAATTAAAACTCCTAGCAATGTATTTTTTTTTTTTTATGGAGCCAAAGAAAAATGTTTCATAAGCAAAGTGAATGAAAGCTAGTTATGGCATAGAAGAATGGGGCATATCTGTTTTAACATATGGTAAAAATAATCAAGATAGAATCAATGAGGGGCATGCAAAAGATATCAAAGTCAAATGATTCCATATGCAATCCATGTCAGTTTGGGAAGCAAGCAAGGGTCAATTTCAAGAAAAAAGAATTCTCATCATCTAGACCACTGGAGCTAGCTCATATAGATGCACATGGTCCTACAAGATCCCAAACCTTAAGAGGAGAAAGACACTTCATATTCTTTATTGATGATTATACAAGGGAAACATGGATCATACTGCTTAAAGAAAAAATATAAACCCTTAGTAAGTTCAAGATATTCAAAGCTTAAGTTGAAAATGAAATGGATCTAAAGATTAAGTGCTTGAGATCTAATACATGAGGAGAGATTACCTTGGATGAGTTTGATGAATTCTATGAAGAACATAAAATTAAAAGACAATATTCAATAACCAAAACTCCTCAATAGAATGGAGTAGTTGAAAGAATGAGTAGATACGTAAAAGATATGGAAAGAGCTATGATGGATGAAGCAAAGATCCCAAATACATTTTGGGGAGAAGTAGCTCAAACAAATGTTTACATATCAAATAATGTTCAACTCAAATTAAATAGTGATAAGTCCCCTTATGAGTTGTGGAGAGGTAGAACAACTTTAGTCAAGCATCTAAGAGTCTTTAGAAGCAATTTATATATCAAGAGGAATGCAAATAATTTAGGAAAGTTTGACTCTAGAGCTGATGAAGGAATCTTTCTTGGTCACTCATCTATAACCAAAGGTTACAAGTGGTACAATTAAACACTAAGGAAGATAGTGGAATGTATTGATGTAAGGGTAGATGAAGCATTGATACAAACCACAAAGCCACGAAGCAATGAATAATAAGCTGAGACAATAATTGTAGATCTAGAAAAGGAAGAACAAGAAGAGAAAGATGACGATGAAGAAAAGTTGGCACCTAAGTAACTCAAAAATCATCCATGTATGTGAAAAAAGTTTAATCTTGAAAATAAAATACTCGGTAACAGTGAATCGAGAGTTCAGTCAGGAAGAAAATTAATTAGATATGAAAATTTGACACTATTATCCAAAATAGAACCCAAATGTTTTGACCAAGCTAGAGAAGATAAGCATTGGGTTAGGGATATGAATGAAGAATTATATCAGATAGAGAAAAATGACACATGAGAACTTGTGCCTAGACCAAAAGGCAAAAATGTAATTGGCACCAAGTGGGTCTTTAAAATCAAGTTGAATGGATATGGACAAGTAGTGAGGAATAAAGCTAGATGAGTTTGTAGAAGGTATGCACAGGTAGAAGGAATTGATTTTGAAGAAAATTTTTCTCCCATAGATAGACTAGAAGCAATAGTAATGTTCTCAGCATTTGTATGTTTCATAAAATTCAAAACATATCAAATGGATTTCAAATCAACATTCCTAAATGGTGATTTAGAAGAAGAGGTGTGCGCTGAGAAGCTAGAGGGATTTCAACTGTCTAAAGATGCAAACAAGGTATGTAAACTAAAGAAAGCACTCTATGGATTAAATCAAGCTCCAAGAACTTGATATTTTCAAGAATTGATACATATATACAACAACAAGGATTCAAAAGGGGCACAACCGAAAATAATATTTATATAAAAAATGATAATGAGAATTTATTGATCATTATTGTGTATGTAGATGATATCATATTAGGAAGTTATGTGGACCAAATGGGTTAACAATTTGCAACATACATGCAAAAGGAGTTTGATATGTCCATGCTGGGACAATTGTCATTTTCCCTTGGATTGTAAGTTTCTCAATCAAACAAAGGTATTTTTATCTCTCAAACTAAGTACCTAAAGGAAACATTGATGACATTGCCATGAAATATTATGCACTTGTTTGCACACCTATGGTCACAGGGTGAAAGTTGAGCAAGAACGATAAATCCCTTGATGAAAACTAGACTATGTATAGGTCAATGATTGGAAGCCTCCTTTATTTAATAGCTTCAAGATCTAATATAAAGAAAGATGTTGGATCCATTACTAGATTTCAGCCTACCCCTGAGGAGAGCCATGTGAATGCAGGGATAATAATCTTCATATATTCGGAGGGGATTATTGATTATGGACTATGGTATTCAAGAAGAAAGGACTTCACTCTAACAACAAACATAGATGCAGATTGCACAAGAAATGTTGTTGACAAGTAGAGCACAAGTGGTGCAACCTTCTTTTTGGGTAACTTCTTAGTGTTATGGATGGGTAAGAAGAATACCTCTATCTCATTATTTATAGTTGAAGCCAAGTACACAATAGCAACTGCATGTTGCACTCAAATGCTATGGATGAAAAAAACTCTGAAAGTTATCAAGGTAGAGTATACTCACCTTATTCTAATAATGTGTGACAATACAAGCGCCATTAACATTTCCAAGAATCTTGTAATGCATTCAAAGACAAATCATATTCCTATTATCTTTTCTCGAGAGACCATGTGCTTGATCAAAATGTTAGGCTTGAATATATTGCTATTGACGTTGCAAATATATCCTTCAAACCTCTTCCTAAAGAGCCATTTGAGTATCTAAGGTAGAGGTTGGGAGTAATATCTCTCATATCATTATCCTTTAAAGTATGGGGTATGGAAAGTCTTCAACACATGTCAAGATTTTAGAGAGTGAGCTACAGGAGAAGAATGATGAAATGGATTTTTTTAGAATTTCCAAAATTGGTATAATTTTAATTTGGTCCACTTGGCACACACATAATTGGTATCAAGGTTTGAAAAAATTAATATTGGAACATTCATTGGTGTTAGAAAATCAAGCACAATTGCTTTTTTGTGCTCAAGATCAAGAGGATAGTTGAAAGTATGGAGACCATTAGTTTAGGGGGAGTTTAGATGAACAACGATGCATGATCAATATGTATAATATATTCATAGCTAGTATTCTAAGATGTGAATTGTTGTCAAAGGGGGACAACTAACTTTCTTGGCCATTGGAGCTCCGAGCGAGGTACAGGGTGAGAAACTAACAATTGGAGCAGAGTTTGGACACTAATATGGATCAAAATTTGGTACAAAGCATTTGGTTCAGATATTGGAACCATTTGTGCGACATAGTTATGAAATTGGTGTAAAGTACTTAGTTCAAAACTTAGTAATTGGTTCAGAGCAGTGATGCAAAATTTGGCCACAAATTTGGAGATTGATTCATAGTAGAAGGAGAGATCGACCACTGGTGCAATATTCATCCATTGGTGCAGAATCTTGGAAATTGGTTGGGAACAAATTGGTGTAAATATTAAATTGATGCAAAGCCTAGAAATTGGATATGAAAGAAGTTTGCAGAGCTTAACTCACTAGTAGATTGGAAGACAACACTTAAAGTGCACATGGATGACAAGGGTTTCTGTTGCTCCAATCTAGGGGTTTCCATAAATGAAAAATGGGGAGATCATTGATAATGTTGTCATTAATGTGAAGGTCAAAGGGTCGAGCTAGTTGAATCAGTTCAAGTAGGAGAAGGCAACAAGTAGATTAAGCCAATAAGGCTAAGGAAGCTGAGGAGGTTGATATGGTTATCCCCTGGTCATCGCTCCTAGTCACATAGGGCCATCAAGATATATCCCAAGGGCTAAGAGCCTATTGGACTTTGGAAGTATTGGCATTGTTCAAAGGCACTAAGCTTAGCGAATATCTTGATACCATATATATTGGTGTGACGTGGTAGTACAAGTGGCATGGATGACATGGATTTTGGAGTTATGGCTAATGTTTGTCCTTGATGGAAACCTGCTTGACATATAAGTCCTTGATATATAGGTTATAATATGACTAATTCGAATGACAAGAATTTTGTTGAATAGGTATTGTAGAAATGAGGAAGTGTGTTGGCAGCCTTGTTATGGGTTTCACTAGATCGAAGATGAAAATGTGAAATTTGAGAAAGTATACACAACCCCTATGAAGAATATTTGCGTACATATGCAGGTTATGTGAAAAAAAGTTTCTTACATAGTCCGAACCATGGAAAACTACATACTAGGGGCCATTACCATGGTAATTTCTCATAGTATTGTACTGACAATGTCTATTTGATCTTGTCAAATGAATACTGACAACATTATTAAGGGATTTTCTTGTGGTATTGACAAAAGAAAAAGCTATATAAGGACAATGAGATCAAGGAGTTATGTGTGCATTTGAAATGTTATTCATGTGTGATATAATCTAGAACATGTGTGCACTAGGGAGCAAGGAGAAGGCTCAAATTTGAAAGATCTGAAGATGTATTGAATATATGCTTGATTTATTTGCTTATTTAAGGGGATAAAAATGCAGGATCTATGATTATGGTGGAACTATGATTTAAATATATATTTTTTGAGATTTGTAACTTTTGAAAATATGTGCGCAAAGATCTGGGTTTGACATGTGTTGCGTTTGCAGTAAAGGTTTGATTTAGTGATTTAAGATATGTACGCATGTTTGCTTTTGGATAGTCACCTACAGATGCGGATATGCTTCAGTATTCTCCCATATAAATTCCGTGATAATATATTATGTATGTTGAAATCTATACATGGGTTTAACGCATGATAAGTGGGTATATAACATGTCTACTTAATAATAGTCATGTATGTACTCTGAGTTGAATTTGATGAGGGTTTGAATTGATGCTTGATGTTGAAAATTGATGACATCTGTTTTATTTGTTGTTCTATGTCAATGATGTCATGATCAAGATGGTTTACGTGTGACAATGTTATTAGGTATTGCATTGATTTGATTTGGTTTCAGTGGTTGAGATTCAATTCAGTGATTAGTTTGCTTCAGTATTCAGTGGCTTGATGTTTCAGTGATTCAATTAGTTTACAGTGCTTCAATGATTCAATTTTGTGATTCAGTATTCAATTTGGTATATTGGGTTGGGCTTATTGTTGGTGTGGGCCCAGTGTAAAAATATGATGAAAGCTGGCTTGCATGATTTGTGATGGTTGATTGACAGGTGGATCTAGTATGAAATATTATGAAACGTGGTCCACATGGTGCTAAGGGTTGTAGCCTTCAGTGAGGGCATAGGAGATCCCTTTCGGTAGGACCCAATAAATGAGATCAGGGGGTTGTAGCTCCCTTCCAGTGGGTGTTGGAAAACAAGTAGAAGTTGTAGCCTCCAGTAGGTGGGTGCCTGCGTGCCACTAAGAGTACGCCAATACAAAATGTAATGAAGATTTATTTATATAATAAGAAAGAAGACAAAGATGACAACGATGGTGGTTTCTACCACATTAGGTTTCCACCTAAAAATCCCTGTGTCCTCATGTGTTATGGTTTATCTACATTTTGATGCTCATGGTTATAAATGGAAAATGAAAATATGATGTGATAACTAAAATTAAACAATTGATGGATATTATGAAAAATTAGTAATCAGAATATATGCAGGTCTCATTAATTAAAAGCGCGTATACATGCGAGTTGTTTGAATAACAATAGCATATTGAATTATGAATCCGAAGTTGCAAAAAAAGTGAAATAAAAATATTGATTCATCAACACCCCGCCCCCCAAAAAGTATTTTTCCTAACAATTGGAATTAGAGCAGGTCGCTCCAATAGAAGCTTAACTGCTTGAGAGTGGATCAGGGACAATGGGAAAGAAGCAAAATAAAAAGGCAGCTCAAAGGAAGAAGTCAGTTCAGTAAAACTGTGGCAGCGAAGTGATATACTAGATGTAGTGGAAGTTTCAAAAATTACAGATCAAGGACAATCCATATCGATAGATGTCATCAAATATTTAGATTCAGGAGCACCCTGCTTTCTATTGATCAATAATGAAGAAGATAGTGACAAAGAGTTATAAGGTATTGGTTTTTGTTCTACTTGTGATCCATTTCCTTGTTCATGTAGTAATGATGATATTGAAGATGACAATGAATCAACTGAAATTGCTCTCATGGGTAAAAGTGAAAGTAATTGTTCTAAAGAAAAAAATCTAAAAAACAATGGCCCTAGAAGTAGAGATTAAAAGGCTCACAGATGAAAATAGAGATCAAAAAAAGTTATTGCAACAATTTGATGTAAAGGAGTGTGCCTACAAAGAAGATATTATCACATCAAAAACCCAATTGAAAGAAGGAAAGAGAATTGAAGAAGGAATGAGAAAGCAATATAAGGAAAGGAAAGACCGGTGTCAAAGTTTGGAGGATGAAGTCCATTCATTAAGAAATAAACCCAGAAATTTGCAGGAGGCAACAAGAAATGAAGAAGATGCAACAATCAAAGAGCTTAGAGAAAAAACCAATTATTGCGAAGGACTAGAAACATAGATTATCTCTCTCACATATGATCTTGACAAATCAAAAAAGCAATATGAGGAGCTACTTCAAGTATTTGAAGAACATGAAAATGTGCTTAAGGGAGAGATGATCGAGTTGAGAAATCAACTAGAAAAGAAAAATGATAAAACGAGGTTGAGCTAAGTATTCTAGAAGGTAAGTTAGCAGAAAAGGATAAGCAATTGAGATTTCAAGATAGCTCAAATATATTGGATAACCTTCTTAACAATCAAAATTCTCCCTCTATTAAATCTGGTCTTGGTTTTCATGAGACTAAAAAATGAGAATCTAGTGTAAGAAATCATGAGGTTAACAAAGAAAACTCTAAAAATATTGGTAAAAGAAGTCAACCAAACAAACAACCAAAGAAAGAATATTTTCAAAGGAAATCATTTGCTCCCAATAATAAGAAAAAACGATTCTTTCCTTTGAACAATGATGTTGAATTTTTTATCCATCATAAATTTGGACACATTGCAGCCAATTGCAGAAGCATATTCACAAGAAGATCATTAACTCCCAGGTACTCAAGTTTCTTTAAGGGATATTGTTTTACTTGCAACATGTTTGGTCACAAAGCTATTAACTGCAATAGGATGAATATGAAATATAAGTATTATGATTCTTTTTCTCCCTTCTCTAGTCATGTGAGATGTCATACTTGTAACAAGTTTGGGTATGTAGCAAAATAATGTGGGAATAAATCAATGAATTCATTCATATAACAAAACGTGTAGAAATACAAAAACATTATTGGATCCACCAACATTCCTCATACTAAGAAAAAATAAAAAGAATAAGCAACCTTACTCTATGCCTGTTTGAAGAAGTATATCAATGGTACATAGGCAATGGATGCTCTCATCACATGTTTGGAAATAAGGATAAATTCATCTTTCTCATAAACAAGAGTGGTAAGATTATTCTTGGAAATGGTACATCTACAAAAGTGGTACATCTACAAAAGTACTAGGTAAGGGAAGTGCTGATGTTGATATTAAAAATACAAAAACAACTAATATACTACTGATCGATGGGATAAAAGATAACATTATAAGTGTAATCCAAGTAGCTGATAAAGGGCATGAAATTTTATTTACATCAACTGGATGCAAAATTTTAGAAGAAGACACTGGGAAAACTATACCAAAAGGATTCAACAACTCAGAAAACTTATATGTGCTTAAGAAGAATCCCAGCAAAAGTAAGAGGTCTAGCTCCTATTCTTCAAATTCAAAGTAAAGGAATATTGTCCCTACTACAATCTATTGTTCTTAAAAGCATACTTCTAACAAAACTACAAAAGTAAATGTGAGGCAAATAGCCTCATGGAGAAAAAATAATGGCTATCAGGTCTACATGATCAATGGTGAATGATCTCAAGAGGATCTATGCATGTGTATCTTGATGACGATTCCATATGTTCATTTTTTATTCTTTTGGTGATGTTTATATTACTGATGTTGCATCTGATCAAGAGAATGTGAACGTGAACAAAAATGGCATGTGTAGGGGGAGTTGTGGCTATGAAAATCAAAATTTTACATTATGTACATATTTATAATGAAGTAAATTCACATGTATATGTGGTTTTTGGTCTAGGCAACCACATATGCTTCCCAGTGATGAAAAAGAAACATGGAAGGATGATTTGGATTTTTTTGATAGTTAAATGAATGTTTGATAGATGACATGGAAAGACACATGGTAGTGATGTGGTAGCAATAAGTGATGACATGTGGTAGGGGTATTTGGCATTTTTAGTTAGTCAAATGGACAATTGGTGAGTGACACATGGTAGGAACATGTTAGCACTTGGACACATGGGAAGTCCTGATTGAATGTAGCAGATGATGTGGCAGGCACGGTGGCAGGTGATGTGGACACTATGGGTTCCATATCAGGCCACAGGCTATTAGAACACTGTAGTGTTGAAATGGAGACAACAATAGATTGATCTTATAAACAAAATGACAGACCAAGTGGGTCCCATATTAGGGCACCAGGTCATCAGAGCACCAATGTCAAAATGGATTGGGAATAGATCGATATGATGTGTGAAGTCATAAAGTAATGGGAAATTAGCTATCAATTGGCAATGGATAGGATCATCGATAGTATAAGAACACAATTGTAGCTCTAGGTCACAACCCTTAATCATGAGGTTCTAAGTGAAGTGCCTAAGAGCTTCGAGTCTCGGGACTTTGGCCTTAGTATATAGGTTATCATGTTTGGGTAACAAGGAGTAGACCTGATCTATTGATGTTTGAGTGTTAAATCTGTTAGTTATAGTGTATGGCCATGGGGAGCATTGAGTCCAACCTTGAGAGCTATCAAATCATAAGTGTGTTGGGAAAGAATCGAAGTGTAATTGCTCAATGTCCAAGGTGTGTGGGTAATGGTCATAGCCCCACAATCACGAGCAAGGGCACTAGTGAAAGATTAAAGCATAGAAACAGGAAAAGCAATCGAAAAAGATCCAAATAAAGAATCAAGAGTGTATGCCAAAATATAAATAGAAATATACAATTAAAGGACCGATTGGTAATCAAAGAATATTATAGAGCATACATGCCATCAAAAGGAATGAGTGAGGTGAGCACATGTGTAAAGAGAACATTGAGTGTGTGGAGAGCACATACATGAAGTGGATGTGTAAATTGTAGATATCTGGTCCAATAAAGGAAAGTGAAGAACAAAGAGTTGTGTTGTGCTGTGTGATAGAAAATTTCCAATGAACTAGAAAGAGAACCATGTTGCAAAGAAATAGAATAAAGGAAAGAGATCTAATTAAAGAAGTTTGAAGCGTAAGAATTGAAGAAAGTGCTTCTGCATCTAGTCTAAAAATGTGATGAAACAAAAATCTAGGAGGTAAAAGAACTTGGATCAATAGATCCAAAGGGGATTGGTGTCTCGTGTAAGTTGGTGCTTGCAAATATGAGGGGATTGGTATCTTCTGCAGGTTTGTGCCTACAAAAATTGTAACAGTAGGTTGGTGCTTGAAAATATGAGGGGATTGGTGTCTTATGTAGGTTTGTGCCTACAAAAATTTTAACAGTAGATTGGTGCTTGAAAATATGAGGGGATTGGTGTCTCATGTAGGTTGGTTCTTGCTTCAATCAAATAATTAAAGAAGTTTGGTGGTTTTCTCATGGATGGGTTTCCACGTATATCTTGTGTTCAATGCTCTTATGTGACTGACATATTATTTTGTGATTGAATGTCTTAAATAGTATAACATTGTATTATATTAATTCACCCTCCATCTTAGTATCATTGTTAATCCAACAAATATAATGTGTGGGCTTCCATGTATAGGTTTATGGATGGAGCCTTGCCACATGGTTTATAGGATTTGTCATCTCCAAAATTTAGATGTCAATACATAGATGACTCTAAAAAATTGTGATCCATCTAATAGGATTAAGTTCATAGACTTTGGACATGTATTTGAAATAAGTGAGCTTGATATTTGAAAAAACATGGAGAATATGGCAGGTAAGCCTAATGTTGTATCCATTAAGCTAAAGCAAACCTACATTGAGACTAATTGCTTTTTTTTATTATGAACATGCCTAAGCACTTCTAAGTAAAATTAAAGGAGAGATTCAAATAAATCATCTGGTAATGTAGCCTTTCAACATTAACATCATCTTTGACTTATGATATATCTGTCTCTCCTATTTATATTGTTGGTCTTGATCAAATTTCTCATCTTTTAATCCTTATGATAAGCCATAGTTGCTAGCTCAAAATGTTGATTCTAAAAAATTCAGTGTGATGGATTTGAAAAAATTCAAACAAAATTTTGTCTTTATTTTATTTTATTTTTATATAAGTTGACTCAGTCAAAATGTTTACAGGACATGAGAATACAGGATAGGACATTACAACATCTCTTCTATACTAGGTTGGATAACGCCTCTTGACGCAATAAAAAAATAGGTTATAAATAAAAGAGAAAAAGCCACAACAAAGGAAAGGAATTTATGTGAAAGATTATGAGTTGAAAGAAGGGATTAAAAAAGAGTGCATAAAAATTAATGAGGTAATGAATACAATTGGTTAATAATGCATGAATGATTGAAAAACCCTTACCATGTCACATCACTTATTGACTAGTTAGGCCAAGCTCTCAGGCCTTCATTCATTGGTTTATTTCCTTAATATTGATCATGGTCAATTTTGGCCATCAACCTACCCCCTAAAAAAGTCATTAAAGGCCTTAAACTGGTCCCATAAGGTTTTTGACCCCAATTCTCCAAACTCGGTCCCGATGCTAAAATTTCTCTTGTAAGCTAGTTTCTTTGATTTTTCCACCATGAAACCATCAAGATGGATGAAAAAAATTTAATGATCCAATTTAGATCAAAGAAGAAGGGATTGTGGGAGAGTATTATTGGGGGGAAGGGAAGAGGAAAAATGGATGATGTCTATGAAGTATTCTCATAAGAAGGGGAGGAGAAGGGAAGCATGGTTGTTTAGAATATATAAACAATAATTATGAACGAGGATGTTACTTAGTTTTTTTCTAAGTCATCTAAATAAAATGTTTGAAACCAATTTTGAAGTTAGATGTCATGTAGATCCTTCTAAAACATTTTTTATACGTTGGAATTGGTTTTGGAAATCCTGCCTTATTGAGGTGTTGTATTCTTTGCACAGTATCTCAATTGACTGGAGTTTAGTTGGTTGATTGAATGGTGAGGTAAGATGATGAGGAATGAACCTAAACAAGTCTAGTGAAGGACAATTGAAAAGTAATAGCAAGTAAAAAATATGATCGAGGTCAATTTGATAAGAAAACAAGTCAAAGGTTGAGTCAATAGGACGGTGGTCAAGTCAAGAGTAGTCACCTTAATAAAAATTGACGGTCAATCGAGAAACCAAAAAAGTTGATAATTTACCAAAGTAGTTAAACAAATCATAGTAGAGCATATGTGTATAGTCAATTGAGATTGGTGATAGTAGGGAAATGGACTACAATTATAATTAGTCAAAAAATGGTTAGGAATCCTAAGATTCCCAGGATCTTGGCCACTTATCTTTAGCCACTTATCCAATTTGAGAAGTTTCAAATTGGTTTTCTTGTGTGCCTACAAATAGAGAATTATGTAAGGATGATGAGAGAATATGAGGGATGAATTATCAAGATCAATAGATATCATGTGATTTATGAGAACATTAATCTTAGGTGTGGACCAAGGTTAATATTCATTCTAATCTAGTTGTAATATTTGGTCGAGAATATAAGACTGGTTAAGCTCAAAGGTTGGTTGGGGGTAAAAAATCTATGTGTTGTGTGAATCTTTATGTGGTGTCATTTTTAATTTTATATTCTTTAATTTTTCTCATGTGCATTTAAGGTTTATGCTAATTGAGATTCTATTCTAGTTTATATGTATAATTGACTACTTATTTGGACTTTTAGTATTTGAAGTCTAAATCAAGTTCCCTAAGCCCAATATATAACATTAGAGCTCATTTTGGATGTAGAGGGATTCCTTTGCTATCAAAGGTTGAGGATCTTGAATTTGGATCTATTCAATAATTTAATTCTTGATTAAATCTGAGATAATCTTTTTCAAGTGGGAGTCTTAAAAAAAGCTCCATTTAAAGAAGGATGGTTAGCAGTACAAAAATCAAGCTTCTAGTCTAGTTTATATGTCTAATGAACTCTGAATTTGGACTTTTAGTATTTGAAGCATAAATTAGGTGCATTAAACCCAACATATGAAAGTTTTGTAGCAAAGGGAAAGGAGAAGCTGGTTTTCAAGCTAAAATGTATATCCAAGGATTAGGGATTGTAAGAAGCCGAGCTTATCACTATGTATATCTCAAGTTGGGAGGCAAGTGTTTCATATATGTAATGTTGTATATCAATGACAGGTCACTGATTGGAAACAACATGGGTGCAATCAAGGAGGTGAAGATATGTCTATCCTCTAAATTCAATATGAAATATCTCTGTGTTGCACATTTCATTCTTGGAATGGAAATCAGGAGATACTGCATACTTAGGAGACTTTGGATAAATAAGAGGAAGTATGTTGAGACAATTTGTAGGATTGTAAACTAGTGAAGGCACCATTGTCTATTAGGGAAAGACTAATTATTGATCAATGTCCAAAGACATAGGAAGAAAAAGAGGACATGTCCTATGTTCCATATGCAAGTGTTTTAGGTAGTCTGATGCATTAAATAATCTAGATTTGATCAAGTATTGCATATGTAGTGGCGTATATAGTAAATACGTGTTAACACCTGGTAAAGAGCACTGCTCTATTGTCAAAAGAGTATTTAGGTATTTTCATGGCATAAGTGATCATGTGATATGATACCATGAAGAACTCGAGGATGATATTGGAGCAATGGTAAAAGGATTTGTTGATGTTGAATAGGTTGGTGATGTGGATAAAAGTAGGTTGACTCGTGGATATATGTTCAAGTTATTTGGTGGACCTATTAGTTGGATGAGTATGTGGTAGTTGACTGTGGAACTATTAATGACATAGGCTAAATATAAGGTAGCCACTCATGTAAGCAATGAAGTAGTGTGGTTGTAGTAGCTATGTTCAAAGATTGGGTTTTTGCAACGAGAAATAAGGATATCTTGTCACAATTAGCATGCAATCTTCCAGGAAAATAACCGTATTACCATTTAAGGACAAAACATATTGATGTATAGTACAATTTCAATAGGGACATGGTGAAAAGTAAGAAGGTGTTGCAAGTAAAAATAGGCACAATGAAGAACGTTGCAAACTTTTTAACAAATTAGGTGAGTGCTAGTAAAATTCTCTTGGTGTAGAGAGAAGTTGGGTTTTAGGGCCCTAGTTCACTAAAATAAAATAATTCATGAAAATAAAACAACAAGTGGGAGAATTTTGAGGTTTTTTACTCTTTGTAGGTAATATTAGTTGACTAAAGTTTAGTTGGTCGATTGATAGGTTGGGTAAGATGACCAGGAATGAACCTCAACAAGTCTAATCGATGGCAATCAACTAGGAATAGAAAGTTATCGAGATGACTGAACTCAAGTCAATGAGAAGACAAATTAATAGTCAAGTCGACTAGATGATAGTCAAGTTGAAAGTATTTATCTAAGTCGAAGTTTACTGGAAGTCGAGCAACTTGACGAAAGATGATAATCAAATGTAGCAATTAAAGGGATCACAGTTGGGCATACATGGATAGTCAACTCAAATTAATGGTCGGGGGAAATTGAATATAGTTAGAACTAGTCAGAAAATGGCTGGGAATCACAATATTCATGGGATCTTGGCCAATGATCTTCAACCACTTGTATTGATTCAAAGAGTTTTGAATTAAGGTTTTTTGTGCCTATAAATAGAGCATGATGTAAGGCTAATGAGAGAAGACGAGAGATGGATTTTCTCGACCAATAGATATTAGGATGTAGGAGTGCATATCTTAGGTGTTAACCAATGTTGATCTTCATTGTAATCTGTTCGTAATATTTGGTCAATAATATAAGAGCAGTGAAGCTTAAAGGTTGGTTAGTTTTCCCAGTTAAGGATTTCCAAGGTAAAATATTTATGTGTTGTGTGAGTGCTTATGGTGTGTTATTGTTTATTTTTTGTTTTTTAATTTCTCTCATGTGCATTTAAAGGTTTATGTTAATTAAGATTCTAGTCTAGTTTATATTTCTTGTCGATTTTGTATTTGGAGTTATGGTATCTAAAGTGTAAATCAATTTCTTTAAGCCCAACATGCTTCGCATGATTGATCTTATCTTTACCTTTGGAGTGGAATTTTCTTTCAAAGTGTGCATCCTATCCTTATGGACCATGGTATACCCTACATTTTGAGGGAATGTTTTACTAAAACAAAACATGCAGTTACATCTTTGCTCCAATCTTGATAGCTAATTTTTCAGGAATTAATTTACCCAAATGAAGGGTAGCACATATTAGAGCATACTATGCCTTTTTTCTTAGTGGTTAACAAGAATGATTAAATGAATTCATCTAGGTAATTCCAAACCAATCTTAAGCATATAGAAATTTAAAACTCATATAGTAGGAATGGGTGTCCCAACCCACATTGGAGTCTTTACGTGAACATCCAAGCATGTTTCAAACTCTATCAAACAATATCACATGTAAAGAACGGGTGGATCCATGAACTAGGGATCACTCCAAAAATCTAATATTTATCTACAATCAAGGCACATATCAAAATGTGCTTACATAATAAGAGCCAGATTAAAGTTTCCCTTAAGAGAATAGTTTTTAGAAATCCAATCATTAGTATCCCTCTTTGATGGCCTTATGACCATAAATTGATATATTAAAACACTAAATCAAGGTTTGGTTAGGTCATGGAAAACATGCACTAGGTAAATTTCTATAGGTGGCTTTATTTCACTTTTCTTTAAACATTTGTTCATGAATAAGATAAAAACCTTTTGCCTAGCTTTATTTACCAAAAAGGCCAAAAGTCCACCTAGAAATGGAAGAGCATTTGATCTAGTCAATGCTTCCCTAATCGATTTAGGGTCTTCTACCATTCTAATCCCTAATTATTTACCCTATTTTTCTCTACTTCACCATATTGTATTTCATTTCTTCCCACTGCACTCTACTTCACCATGTTGCACTTTGTTCTCCCTATTACTTTTTGTTATTGTGATATTATCTACTGAAGTTAGCTTTTGTTTTGTTTTGTTTTATTTTCTCCTCGTCATAAATAAATATTTGTTATAAGGGGAATCATAGTTATGTTTGGATCCCTAACCTCTATTAGTATCAAAGTGCACAAAGATGCGATCACATTAGTTTGTGGACTTGCGCCATACTTTTCTCTATATTTCTTTCACATCTTAAATTGAAAAATATATGAACACATGCATTTGTACTTATAAATATCATGTGTGTGTATGCACACAGCGAGACACAAACATGTTCCTAATGAAAATATTGAATTTAATAGAAACACACAAATATAATGAAGAGCTGAACTTTAAAAGCTGTAAGTATTATGTTAAATATTGTTTTTAAGTTTGTGCACACAAACATGTAAAAAATACCTCCTATTTAGTTATCATTATTCTATTTTGGATTGGTAAATTCATTTTTAATTTTGAAAAATAAAATATTGATACATCTTCGATGTTTTAGTGCATGAGGTTTTTTAAATTAATCAATCTACGAGATAGACAACATAGAATATATGTAGGATCATCATTAGAACCATCACATCTTTGTGTAGAAAAATTCTAATAGAAGAAAAGAATGTTACACGATTAAATTTTTTATAAATAGATTTAAGTTAAATATTTATAATCAAAATATTAATATATTTTAATTTTATATCATTTTGTATTATTGTACTTAAATTTTTGCTTCTCCATAGATTTAAAAATTAAAATTTTTGCTTCCCTAGATTTAAATTAAAATAAATCTATGCTAATTTTTTATAATATTATTTAAATTGTATATATTAATATTCTTATTTTTATATTTATTAAAATATTGAGCTTCACCCTTCTTGTCCTAACATGTTTGTAATTTTTAATAATTTTATATATATATATATATATAGCGCTTAGAAAAGGAGTTATTATAAGTATTAAGTTCTTATGTGTTTATTAATGTTTAGCTTATTGTTTTAGCTTTTGGAGGGTCTTTTGGAATATTTTTCTAGCCTAATCGTGTAAGCATTTCTTGGAATCACAAGTTTGAGTTGTAAGCTCTCCAACAATCGAGTGCCCTAGGGGTTTGGTGTTGAATCTATATATACAGTGAAAAACCCATTTTAAACAACAAAAATAAGATTTGGCCCCAAAAAATTTAGCCCAAAAAACTCCAAAACTTGACATGTTTAGACAAAAACATTATTGATTATATGTTTTAAAATACCATGATTAATAATATAAATCAATATTATTTAAATTTATTTTAATGTGATATATTATGATTGTTTTAATTTTATTAATAAAAATGAAATTACAATACAACAAATTAAATTGAATTGATTTTTTTGTTACTTTTAATTAAATTGATATTATATATATAAAAGGAGATTACAACATCTCATATCTTAAAACATATTTAAACTAAATTTATTTTTTTAATAAAAAAATAAAACATCTTAAAAAAAAGTGTAATTTGGAGAGAGGTCCAAGCTAAATCGCCCCCTACTTAAATAAGTAAAAAAAAATACATCTCTATATTATATTATTTTATTTATATAACCAAACTCCATCTTATATCATATTATATCATGACTTATATTTTCCTAATGATTTGCCTCCTCCATTTGAGGGATTTTGAAGAGAGTTTTATTTATTTATTTATTTATATAACATGTATCCTTACTCGTCTTGCAAATCAGATCCATGTTAAAACATACATATTTGATGGCATGTGTATTGTCAGGACCCCGAGTCAGTATCACGACCCTTGGGCGAGTCCGGCGCCCATGAAACTTGAGCGCGAGTCGCGCGTACGAGCGCACCCGTGTTGTGCGATGCGATAGGCATGCAGACGTAGTGGCAGGCACTTTCTTGACTCATGATTGGTTAAAGGTGACTTGGTGGAGTGGCATGCAGTGATAGGCAGAGCAGGTGAACGAGGGTGCACACCCGGGAAAGGTGCCCATACACCCGAGCGGGGCAAGGTCGGCCCATGGGTAAGCACTAAAAGAGGAGATGCGACAACCGAAGGTCAGCTCGCACATATGCTGAATGAAGGGGCGTGTGAACATGGGCATGTAGGTTTGCTGGTAGGTTGGGCCACCCACCAAGCGATGCTATGATTCACAAAATTGGAAGGAAGGAATGTGTATATATGAATGATGGGAAACTCGCTCCAAACACCATCCAACTGTAGAACATGTATAACACATAAACGTAGGCCGAGTTCAGATAGCGAAGGAAGGACGCAGGACGGGTAAGGAAGGTGCAAGCAATTCGGGTAAACATATTCGAGCAGAACATTGGGCTGCAATGCGACAGGGAAATGCGCCTGCCCAAGTGGGCAAGTCGAGTTCGTGTAGATTGCTATATTCCGTGTAGACTGTAGCGACTGTTGGGAAGAGTGTTGGACTCGTGCAAAGGCAACCTATCACTTGTAAAATATTTCAAACATAATGGAATTTCAATTATTAAACTGTTGTTCTATGATTGATATTTTGTTGGTAAACTTGTACTTGTTAATTGTTATGAATTTCCGCACATAACTAATAAAAAGAAATAAGTATAACAGTGGTAAGGCATAGTTCAGGAGAACAAAATACTAAGTATAACAACTCTTTCCAGTGTCGCACGTCGCCCTTGGAGGTGCATCGACTTGGGGGTGTGATAGGTGGTATCATAGCTCGTGCAATGGAATGCAACAGAGACCAAGTTTGTATGCAGTCTGGGGTTCTCGTTGAAAATAAGTGCTGGTTGCATAGTTTAGGGTTTCTAGACTTGGAGATTCATGGCAGAACTGTCCAAGCCTTAGTGGACATACGGGCCACACATAATTTTAGGATGACAGGGCTAGAGAAGGAAGTTAGGTTGCAACTTACCCCCAAGTAGGTGGAGGTCAAGGCAATGAACTCAATAGCTAAAGTGTCGGGATTGGCAAGTGATGTGCCAGTTCAAATTGCATATTAGTAGGGTTGTTTGGAATTCACAGTGATGGAGATGAACACCTTTGACATGATATTGGGGAAGGAATTTTTGAAGGGAAACAAAGTCATTGTTGTGCCATTTTGTGATGATATTATGCTAATTGGAGACACATAGACTTAGACTTTGCATACTCACCAAAAACAAAGTAAGGTGAAGGTGCAACATGTTTCTACACTAAGTACGAGTAAGGCAATGCATAGTTCATATGTGGAGACATATGCGACTGTCATTTGAGAGTTTGAGGATGATGATGGAGTGGGGATGCCTATTCTAGCTGATATTTCTAATGTATTGGAAAAATACGAAGATATGATGCCTGATGAGTTGCTGAAAGTACTACCACGAAGACGTGTAGTGGACCATCACATTGATCTAGAGATGGGGAAGCAACCACCAACAAAAGATCCTTATCATTTGTTAGGACTAGAGTTAGAGAAATTGAAGTGAAAGTTGAAAGAAATCATTAATACATACTTCATACAACCTTCAAGGTCCCCATATGCTGCTTTAGTATTGTTCCAGAGGAAGAAAGACACAAGTGAGTTGTAGATGTGCTGTGATTATTGTGCATTGAACAAGAAAACAATAAAGAACAAGTATCCCACTTGCAATAGATTGCTTCGATAATCTTGCAAAGGCTCGAGTGTTTTTGAATCTTGATTTGAGGCATGGGTATTATCAGGTGCAGATAATAGAGGGTGATGAGAAGAAAACAATGATAGTGAGTAGGTATGGGAGTTTTGAGTTCCTTGTCATGCCATTTGAATTGTGCAATGCTCATGCCACATTTTTCAATTTGATAAATGATGTCTTGCATCCATACTTGGATTCATTCATAGTGGTATACTTGGACAATATTATATTTTTCAATGACAACATGGAGGATCACAAAAAGCACTTGGCTTTGGTATTTGAGACACTGAGGCAGAATCAATTTTTCTTGAAGAAGTCAAAGTGTATGTTTGCTCAAACTGAGATTTTTCTCCTTGGATACTTACTGGGACAATGATACATACAGATGGAGCTAAGAAGGGTTCATGCAATAGAGGAATGGGTTGAACCGAGGAGTGTCCATGTTATGAGTGTCTTCTTTGGGATGAAGAACTATCAACATAAGTTTGTAGATGGTTATTCCAAGGTGATTGCATTGCTGAAAAACTTGTTGAAGAAGGACAGAGGATGGAGTTGGACCGAGAGATGTCATGAGGCATTTGAAAATTTGAAGAAGAGGATGGTTAGAACATTGATACCGAAGCTACCTAACTTTTAGAGACCATTTAAGGTGCACACAGATGATTCTAATTCTGTGGCATATAAGAGTTGGAAGTTATAGGATATAGAGCGATGGTATCCAGTCCATGAAAAGGAGATGATCACGATCATCCATTTTTTGCAGGTATGGCGACACTATTTGATTGGGAACCCATTTGTTTTCAAGAATGACAATGTTGCAGCATGGGTACATTTGATAGATATAACAAAAAAAAATGAAGAAATGGGTAGACAAGGATATGATGGATGCACACGTTGATGTTAGAGACATGGTTATTTTGAGGATCACTGGAGATCAGTTCCAGCTACCTAAGGGGCTGCACGATCTTTGACGAGGAAGTATAAAGGGCCATTCCGAGTGAAGAAGCAATTTTGTGAAGTAGCTTATGATTTGGAGCTACCAAACCACATACGTTCCAAACATGTTGTGTTCCATATTAGTCAGCTCAAGAGATGTAGGATTGATGCGAATCATCCTGAGAGAGCAACACCACAGAGAGGAAAAGCTATAATTGTGGACAGACCAAACTTAGTTTTGGATAAGATCTTGGATCTCATAACTACAATGGTCGGGAGTGCCATGAGAAGGGAGTTCTTCATTCAGTGGAAGGACACATAGAGGAGAGTGGTTGGGCCACAGAGGATTCACTGTGGAGATGGAAGAAGGATATTTCACAGTTTGACGATGAGTTGGCATGATCGGTAGGATTGCCGAGGGCGCCGATGACTCATGGTGGGGGAGGATGTTAGGACCCCAAGTCAGCATCATTGCCTTTGGGTGAGTCACGAGCCCCAATGGGCACCCATGACACTTGAGTGCCCATGTTGTGGGATGTGACGGGCATGTAGACATAGTGGAGGGTGCCCGCTGGACTCATGATTGGTTAAAGGTGACTCAGTTAAAGGTGTTTGGTTAAAGGAAATTCTGTGGAGAGGCATGTGACGATGGGTAGAGCACTTGTATGCGGGTGCACACTCAGGCAAGGCACACATACACTCGAGTGGGGCAAGGTCAGACCATGGGCAAGCATTGAGCGAGGAGACGTGACAACCAAAGGTCAACTCACATATATGCTAAATGAAAGGGCACGTGAAAGTGGGCGTGTAGGTCGGCTGACAAGTCAGCCCACCCACCAAGCAATGCGATGGTTCACAAAATTGGAAGGAGGGAATGTGTATATATGAGCAATGTGAAACTCGCTCCAAAGACCATCCAACCACAAAAAATGTATAACACATAACTGCAGGCTGAGTTTGGGTAGTGAAGGAGGGATGCGGGTTAGGTACGGAAGGCACAAATAGTTTGGTAAACAGATTCGTGCAAAATGTTGGGTTGCACTGTGGCAAGGAAATGCACCCACCTAGGTGAGCAGGCTGAGTTCACATAGACTGTTATATTTCGTGCATACTATAGCAGATGTTAGGCAGAGTGCTATGCCTGTGTAGAGGAAACCTATAACTTGTAAAATATTGTAAAAATATTTAAGACATAATGTAATTTTAATTGTTGAACTATTGTCGCACGATTGGTCTCTTGTTGATAAACTTGTACTCGTTAATGGTTATGAATTTCCGCACATAACTAATAAAATAAATAAGTATAATAGTGGTAAGGCGTAGTTCGAGAGAAGAAAATAATAAGTATAATGACTCTTGTCAGTGCCGCACGTCGCCCTTGGAGGTGAGACTGACCTGGGGGCATGACAAGTACCATGTCATTGGTGTGAGGGAAACAAGAAGCCATTGTCAATTCTGTTCAAGTCCAACTTTCTTACACATACAATTAATAATAGAAGCATAAGTAATTAGAGCATACATTGTTTCAAGTGGGGGATCATCACTATTACTGGCTATGTTGCACTGACTATGGGGACGGGGGATGAGGTATGAGGGGACGAGTTTCTGGGATGACAAGAGCACACCACCAAATTTTCAGGGAACAATAGGTTGGGTATGACAAGTGCAACATCTAATTTTTACATTTAAAAAATAAAACTTAGTAATTCAACATAAACATGAATGATAAATTAAAATATACAGATTAGAGCTATTACTAATTTTGAAACTCAAATTACAAAATAAAATACTAAAGTCTAATACTATCTAATCATCATTACACATAACAAAAACAAATCTTGTCATCATTTCCCATTGTCAAGAACTTAAGAAGTACTATTAGTCTGCTATAGCCTACAAGCTACTACTGTCTACATAATCATTCTATGATGCATGATGAATCATTTAAAAATTTAAATAACAACTAAACTTTAAAGACTAAGAGTAAAATTTAATAAAACTGTAAACATGAACAAATCATTAAAATTTAATTATAAATCCCAAATTAAGAGTCTAGAAATTAAGAACCTTGCAGGACCTGTCATCAGTGTAATTTATATCATAATCATTTAGAATCACTATTATTTACAAAGCACAAAGAATATTACCATCCCATCTATTTACCTTATAACATTAAGCTTTAAGGACGAGTTAGCCATTGTGATGTTTATTTCGGGAGTAACAAATGTTATGTACAAAAGTAATAATGTCATAAAGTGAAATAAACTATATATAATTAATGATATTTATGTCAATGTATTTAAGGAAATAGTTGATTGGTTCCTAAAATAAATAATGGAACTTGCTACGTATATAGATAGCACCACTAGTAATTTAGTATCACATTGATATATCATATTCTCTCTCAGCTAGTCTCTCCTACACTTGTTTACTGTCGGTCAGCGATGGTTGAAGAGGACCTCATGGACTACGAGGAGGACCCGATGCCCGAATAAGAGATCTAGGCTTATCAAGTTGGACTTGACACTGGTCCCAGGCCTGCAAAAGCACATCGGGTGATAGATGCACAACCGATGCCACAACACCCGCTCTCCACCGGAAAACAACTCTTGACTACTGTCGACATTGAAGACCCCCCCGGCTTGGAATTCCCTCCACTCTCTCCAGCTACCCTAAACCTGCTCAGCACTAGCTTACAGGCCTCTCCCACCTTCGACTCTCCCCTGGCTTTGTCTCTACCTCCCTCCATGCCATTGAACACGCCTTCATACTCTTTCGCTCCGGCTGACCCTTCAAACCCTACACACCCTGCATAATCTTTCGCACATCCTGGATCCAGCAGTATAAACCCTAACTCACTGATTCGGTCAGGTCGTTTTAGCTCATCCATCCCAAACCCTAGACCCACATTATCTACTCCTTGCAGTTCCTCGAAAGTGTGTAGAAGTTGATTGAGGGAGCAACCCACGGGTTGGCGCACGGACAAGCCCAAAAAGGCTAGGTGCCTCAGAGCAGTGGACTCAGACATAAACCTAAACTTCGGTGAAGACGTACCTATGGGTGATGTGGTTGACACGGTGAGGAAGGTTCTTGTTGGGCGAGTGCACGACAGGAACTATTCGGTGGAGTGCCTCCAACAATGGACCATGGAAGTATGGGGCTCTTTGTTAAAGGAACTCCCTGTTATTAGGGTTTTGGCTCGTGGTTGGTTTACCCTCTGTTTTCATAGGGAGGAGTACACAGACTGGATTCTTTCCCGCTACTGGCATATTGAGTTAGCTCCTGTGCTACTCAAGAGATGGGACCCCCTGTTTGATTCAGAACGCGAACAGTTGGGAGCAGTACCAATCTCGGTCAGACTACCAGGGTTACCCATGTAGTTCTGGAACCCGAAGGTATTCAAACGTATCGGTGACACACTAGAGACTTACCTTGAGCACGACCAGTCCTATGAAAAAACCAGAATCATGACCATAGCAGGGATTTTGGTCCACCTTGGTACCAGGAAGGGACTTGAGGAGAAAAGCACTCTACACAGGCGGCATTTTTCTCATAGACAACTCCTTGACTATGAAGGAGTCCCTTTCCATTGTAGAAGGTGCCACAAAGTGGGTCACCTATACAAGGATTGTCCGCTATTTTCATCGCCGACATCGAAGACCTCTCGAGGGGTAAAACATCATCTCTCGGATGAGCGGAACACGAGTGACCAGCAACAAGGACTTGCTCCACCCGAGGTTGTGGAAGGGGTGACACAGAAGGCAAAAAATCCACGGAAGACTCCTCCCTCACCACCTTGCACACGCTCCAAATTGACTGCGGGATCGGCTCCCCTCTGGGTAATGACTCTATTCCCATAACCTTTGTGTTTCTTTCAGATGTTATGATTTCTTCACTGCATATACCTGTACCCCCCTACCACTTCCCATTGCCCTCTCTCCACCATCACTTGCACCATCATACCCACCCCCCCAATATTCTCCACTTCTCCTACCATCTCTCTGGGGAAAATTCAACCCCCCCCACCCCCATATACCTCCTCCCCCTCTATGATGGGGTCACATCCTTACAACCTCAGATCCAGACCTTTGCACTTTTCTCCCCAACTTGGATTGGGATCATCCCCCACAAACACTGACCCAAAGCCCACCAGAGGGCACCCATCCAAGATAAAAAAAGCCATCAGAACAGTAGTGGCTGATGTAGCATGGGGTTGACAATCCACCATTGAAAGGGCACTTAGAGCACCCGAGTCCTCTATCCCTGTTCCCCCATGATCTGGCTATCCTACAACTACAGGGGACTAGCCAACCCCAATAGGAGATTGGCTCTGAAATTTCTATTTCACAACTCCAATTGTGGCATCCTACTACTCCAGGAAACTCTTGGTTCATCTGATTTCATATCCAAAACCCTTCACTCCATCCTCCCGGGCTGGTATTTCGAAGGATTGGATGTGGTTGGTAGATCGGGGGGTCTCACCATGGGAATCAACCCCAATACAGTCAAGCATATCTCATCATGGGGTGGAATAGGCTTCATTGGCATGGATATTTTTGTGAGTGAACTAGGGATCCAGTTAAAGGTAATTAACATATATTCTCCTAATCAGAACATACTTGATTTTTGGCACTCCATGCTAGACCACCCTCTTGTCATGGGATCCACCACCATCATAGGAGATTTAAATTTTTCAATGGGCATTGAGGAATCCTGGGGCCATCCCTCTCAGATTGACCCCATTTCGGACCAGATGAGCACACTGCTGGAGAACTATAAACTCATTGTGTGCCCATGAACAAGAAAATGGCCACTTGGCATAATAGAAGGACTGGTGAGGCTACCCTGGGTCAGAGACTGGATCGCTTTCTGATACATGAAGATCTCCTCTGTTCCCTTACCCTTTTCTAGCAATGGGTAGCTACTGGGGGACTATCTGATCATTCTTCCATATATCTACAAATTTCTGGCCCTTCAAAAAAGCCTCGAACCCCCTTCAAATTCAATTCTGGATACCTAAAAGACCCTGATTACATCAAACTGGTATCAAATTTTTGGATGGCACAACCCCCTCTTAGGGAGTAGAGAGTGGTTGCTGACTTTTGTGGGCACCTAAACAAACTCAGAACTCTTACTATGGAATGGTCAAGAAAGAAAAAAAATGAGAGATGAACGGACCCTGAAGGACATAGAAGTGCAGATTGCCTACCTTACAGATGAAAAGGGGCTTGGTTATCTATCAAATGATACAAAGCTCCAACTTGTGAATCTGGAAACACAGAAGGTAAAGATCCTTCTTGAAGAGAAAGAATTGTGGAGGCTAAGAAGCAGAGCTATATGGCGATGGAAACACTACGTTTTTTCACAACTTCGCCAATGGTAGAATGGCCTCAAATAACATTTGGCAGCTACCTTATGATCAGGATGGTTGGGCCTCCACCCACCCTCAGTTAGTCAGGCTGAGGATTTCGCATTTCAAAAATCAGTTCACAGCTCCGACAATCATCACCCTCCTTGATATTATTAATTTGGCCGGACATTTCCCAAGTTTTGTAATCCCGGATGAATCCGAAGACCTACTTCAACCTGTCACTATGGGGGAACTAGAGAGCACCCTAAAATGGTTTAAGAAGGATAAAAGTCCTGGTCTGGATGGTTGGCCGGTCGAATTCTACCCTGCATTTCTTGAAATTCTGGGGCAGGACCTTTTGGCGGTCATCGAAGAAAGTAGGATTACTGGGCATATACACCCCCCCCTAAACTTCACCTACTTGGCTCTGATCCCTAAATCAGAATCCCCAGCCTCTTTCAATGACTTCCAACCTATCTCTCTTTTAAACTGCATGTACAAAATTATTTCCAAAATCATCGCCAATCGTATAAAGCCCATCTTATCCAATCACATTTCCCAGGAACAATTTGCTTTCCTACACCATAGACATATCCAGGATGCTATTGGATCGGCCTAGGAATCCCTACACTCTATAAAACTCAAGAATCTCAAAGGATTGACTCTCAAAATAGATCTATCAAAAGCATTTGACAAAGTCAGTTCGTTATACATTAGAATGATCATTACTCATTTGGGTTTTCCTCCATCTTTCACCAATTGGATAATGAGATGCATCACCTCTGTATCTTTTTCCATACTCATCAATGGGTCAGCCACTCCCTCCTTTCATATTGGCAGAGGCATAAGGCAAGGATTCCCTCTATCCCCATTACTTTTCCTCCTAGTCATGGAATGATTGAGCAGGTTGATTGACACTGAAAAAAGAAGGGGGCGACTCAGAGGACTAAAAATTATGGATCACTTCAATCTGACTCATCTCCTCTTTGTGGACGATATTCTAATTTTCTTGAGTGGAAGTGTTCTGGGCACCACATCCATGAATGAGATTCTAAATCTCTTCTGCAGAGCGACGAGGATGGAAATCAATCGAGGAAAATCCACCATCTCATTATCTGATTGTACTTAGCAGGAAATTCAACCTTCACTACAAAAATTTCCATTTCAAGTCACTGAACTAAAGGAGGGGCTAAAGTATCTTGGCTTCAGGCTTAACCTGATGGATACAAAATTGCTGATTGGACCTGGCTCATCACCAAAGTGGAGAAAAGAATAAATCGTTGGTGTTATAGATTCCTATCTAGGGCTGGAATATTAATTCTTATGAAATTAGTCCTGGAAGCCACCCCAGTATTTTGGATGTCACTGGCTTGGATCCCAAGAGGGATCCTTCACAGAATTCAACAAGCTTGCTGTCAATTTCTATGGAAGGGAAGAAAGGAAGGAAAACCATTTGCTTGGGTCAAATGGAGCAGAATCGCCACTCCAAAAAAATGGGGAGGATGGGGTCTCAAACAACTTCTTACTTTTGCACAAGCCTTAGCTTCAAAATAGGGTTGGATATTACTAAAGCAAAAAAGCCTCTGGTCGGAGGTGATCACCCACAAATACATTTGGCCTTCAACTATCATTGACTAGATAAGACAACCATCCTAGAACATAAATGGCATCTTGGTTATCTGGAGAGCCATTCTAAATACACTCCCCATTATAAAGGATGGACTATTATGGAAAATTGGAAATGGAGCCTCTGTTCGTATTGGGATTGATCCTTGGACCGGAAGTGGGAACTCTCATCAACTCCTAGTTGAGCTTATAAATCACTTAAACAACAGAGGCATAAAGTATATAAAACAACTCGGTGATCAACAGAACTCCACTTTTCTCACTCAAGCTTGCTGTCCGAACAAAATTGGAACATTCCCATTGAATGGTACAAGACATGGCAAAACTTTATACAAGAACTCACAGAAACACATGTCAGATTAAAAAATGAAGAAGATGAACTCATTTGGGCTCACTCCAAAAGGGGCTATTGTTCCTCCAAACAGGGCTATGACAATATAATTGCTGAGTCTAAACCGGAGGCCATAAGTAGTTGGTGGAAATCCATTTGGAAACTAAGATCCCCACTGGATCATATTTAAAAAAGAGGGCTTTCACGGGTCCTAACTAGTGTGTACTCTACCACCAGGAGGAGGAATCGACTCAACATCTCTTTCACACCTACCCGAGCACAACTAACATATGGATACAAGTTCTCACAACTCTCAAGCTAAACATGAGATGGCATGGCACTGATATTTTATCTGCATGGGACAGCTGGTGGGGAGTTGCAGCGGAAAGAATAAGAAATTTACCCCTCCTGGTCTCATGGCACATCTGACTCAATCGAAACCTCATAGTTTTTGAAGACAAGTCGGTGAACTGGAACCTGGTCCCTCCGAAAATCTGCTCAACTTTTGAAGAACTACCTACAGAGGAAAGTTATAACGGACCCAGGAATATTAGACAAGAACAGATAGACAAATCAACCCCTTGGGCCTATTTTGATGGTGCTGCTCAGTCGCATGGTTGTGGGGGTGGGATCATCTTTCACCTCACAGAAACACACTCTTTTTAGATTAGTATGGGATTAGGCCATGGTACAAATAATTATGATGAACTGATACCACTTCGTCATCTGATTTACTTTGCCATCCGTCAACACTGCAGGAAAATACAAATTTATGGGGACTCAAAGATTGTGATTGATTGGTTTAACAACACAGCTATTTGTAATGCATACTCTCTGAGATCTATTATGGATGAAATTGTTTTTTTTAAAACATATTTTGATCAGATTTCTTGCTCTCACATCTATAGGGAACAAAATGAAAATGCAGACAAGCTTTCGAAAGAAGTGATGCATCGCCCTCTAGGAGAGTGGATGATCGCAGAACACACACCTGAAGGAACCTTTCACTACTTTCATAGGCCATATAATGATAGGATTCTACAGAGGGGGAACAACCCCTGATTTTCAGATTTTTGCATATTTTTATCCAAAAAATAGTTTTAAATTTTGAGCTAATGTAAATATTTTCAGACTACAGTCATCACTCATGAGGGTGAAATTTTTGATCTCTACTTTTGGTCATGGAATAGCATAGTACACCCCTCGGGGTCTTATTGTAAATATACTAAGTTATGGCAGTGGGTTGACGACCATGGTATAGCATATGCTCATGGGCATCTACAACATATAATTTCACCTAAATGAAATTATGAATTTTCTCTCAGGAAAAAAAGTCTCTCCTACTTGTCTCTTGCATATATTTACATCGTATTAAAGTCATGGTGATTGTGGCACAAGGAAATTTCAACTATTTATGCCAAGAAAAAGTTTTTCATAGACATGGAGAAAGAGACAAGTTCAAAT
The DNA here is from genome assembly GCA_000404065.3 of Pinus taeda. Classification (NCBI taxonomy): domain Eukaryota; kingdom Viridiplantae; phylum Streptophyta; class Pinopsida; order Pinales; family Pinaceae; genus Pinus; species Pinus taeda. The sequence continues at coordinate 183,049 of APFE030801094.1, forward strand.
TGAAGGCAACTTAATTCATGGAGTATAGTGACTGTAATATGTAAACATGAATAAGTCATTAAAATCTAATTATAAATCCCAAATTAAGAGTCTCAGACTTCGCCGTATCGCTTGACTCTTACCTCACCTGTAACCTTTTATCTAGTTCTCTCATATTTGTTTACCTTTTCCACTGTGAATGTAGTTCTTTGGTAAACCTTTACCTTCGTCTGTCATCTCAGGCTTTGTTGGAATCTTACATGCAACCCTTGCAACCTGTGTTTACTTGCAGCCTTCGCTCGACCTCAATGCTTACTTGCTACCTTCACAACTTGTGTTTACCTTTGCGCTGTCGTGTAGTGTAGTGTGTACTATGTGATAGGTTTAGTTTAGCGTGTATGCGATAGGTTTAGTTTAATCGATAGGTTTAGGTTAAGATAGGGTTTAGGTTTCAATTTATTTATTTATTTATTTTTTAATTTTTTGACTTTAAAGTTTAGAACTTAGGTTTTCAAAATTATTTTTTAATTTTAATTTTTTAAAGTTTAATGTGCATGATATTGGTGGACATCCTAAAGTCCTCGAGTTTTTGAGGGATGGCTTGGAAGTCCCCAAGTCCCTGATGAAGTCCCTGCCCAATTGGGGAACTTTCTGATGAGTTCCAGCTTACCCGGATTTTTGGGACGAAGGAAACACCATGAAATTTCATGGGGACGGTTCCCTATGCGACATAGGTTACTAGTTAGCTTTAGATATGAGATAGTGGTTTTGAGCTAAAGCAAATATGCATCTAACACCTATCTAGATAACAATCGAAAAATATTATTATGTAAATCCCTTATGAGGCCTTTCAAATGTTCATTTCACTTTCATATGAGGTGGAGTTAGATATGTTAAACTTTGTTTTTAAAGAGAAATAAATGTGTAATGGAAGTATTCTTGCTTTACTTGCTTTATATTTTTTTATAACCATTAATATTAAAATATTTACATTTACATTTCCGAATTTGATGATTGTGATTTTTTGAAATTTAAATATTTATTTATTTGAAAAAGTTATAAATTATATTTTCACATGTTTTTTTATTGTTTTTATTCACAACATTTCTGAATTTGATGACTGTGATTTTTTGAAACAATAAAATTTATTATTTATTTGAAAAAGTTATGAATTATATTTTTGACATGTTTTTTTATTGTTTTTATTTACAACATTCCAAAATTTTATAAAGAAAAAATTCATATATAAAAATGTTCTTTCTCAACTTTGTCGCATCTAGTGCATCAATAAAATACTCCATTTATCTACTCAGAGAATGGATATCCTCTCCCTATTAGAGATATAACTTTAATATTTAGAAATAGAATAAATAGTATGAGCAATAAACTTTGATTAGATATAAGAAAGTCTTTAGATAAGAGTATCTCTTGCTTCCACCATAAAGAAGGGCGATAATATTCAAAAATGTCCTCATTCCTATTTTTTGTTACCATGTAGGTATTAAGATGCTACATCATTATTTCAACTTTGAGTAAACCATCATTTTCCATATTTCCCTCTCTATACACATGTTGAAAGAAAATTGTTCACACATATAATTTCTATATCATATAATTTTAAACATATAGTGTAAAACTTGGATTTTACTATGGATCTTAAAAAAACAAAAATCATATTATTATGGAATCTAAAGGATTTACGTTACAAATGTATGGGTAGTGTCAGATACACCCTTAAGATATGATTAAAAAAAGCTATTAAAATGGAAAATAAGGCATACTTATTTTTACAAAAGTATATAAAACTATCTAGTAATGTTGCAAACTTGTCCATGAGGCATAGAACAATAGATGACATAGTGTACCATTAAGGCATTCCTTATGTGAAGGTTGTGGGTTTAAAACCTCATGGGTAAGGTTACGGGTTAAAAAAACTCATGGGTTTAGCTGACCAAAAAATATGTTGGAAACTAAACAAATATTTAAAATTATCACTAAGTATTGGGGTCTCCCTCTACTTATGCCTATGTTATATGAAGTAAAAACAAAAGTGAGAAGAATGTATTTATGCTTAGTGTGGTGCAATATTGATGCTAATTTATTATTAAATTTGACTTTCACTGTGATTGCACTCCAAAAGTTTTATCGTCCCTCTGTAAGTACTTCATTGAAAATTTGTCACCATTATTAATCGATTAACTTTTGCAATGAGAAGCATCAATTTATTACAACGATGTGATGTTTATTTGAAGAATAATATATGCATCTCCACTTGTATACATTGTATATTGCATACATTCACAATTGTCCAAGAAACAAGGCTCATCTTCATTGTGTTTTTTGAGATCGTTTGGTAATATTAGATTTCATGCCGCACTTGCACCATAACCTTTATAGATGGAATTCAACTAGGATGATGATGAAGTGGCTTTGTGATGTGTGGAGACCTTTAGGGCTTCCCACTTATTTTTATTTACCAAAAAATTCTTGCTATATTATTGATAATAGAAAATCCTTTGAATAAATACGGTAAACCATTAGTCTCAATTACAGAGCTTGATGCCTTCAACTGAATCGAACCCATGATCTCTCCAAATTAAGAAAGAAAATCCACATATAAATCATGAAATCTTGAGCTAACTCTCAAAACTAGATCATTAATAATTATATTAAATATTTTAACAATTTGAAATTAAAATATAATTTCATATGAGAAAACATTTATTTTTTCATATGTGATTTTATTATTCCAATCAATCATGGAATTTTACCTCCTATAAATGTTAATAAAAAAGTTCAAATTCAATAATGATAGGAATATGAAGAAAACATTTCAACTTGAATGGAACATCTCTAAACTATGATTTTCAATTACAATGATTTATCCATGGACCGTGAATTTCAAGGGGGAAATTAAGTAATATCATACTACTAAGGAAATAAAGTTTATTAAGGTTCCTTAATCATGAGAATGGTGATTAACTTGTTAATTTAGTGTATTAGTATGTATTTCATAAATAATCAATTTCATTTGTTCCATAGTGGGTCATTTCCTGGTTAACTCATGGGTCATTTCATGGGTCATTTCCATAGTGGGACTATATTTCATCTACTTCTCTTGAAGTCTCCAATACCTCTCCCTCTTTATGCAAAAAAACAAAAGTTTTGTAGTCATCACTTTGTTGTAAATTTCTTGAGGGAATGTTGGAAAGGGAACAAGTTAACTAGTTATAATAGATTTTTTGCAGATGGTAGTGAAGATTACACCTTCATTGTAATGTCATGGACCACAACTATAGAAGGAATGTGCATTGCGCCAACATTTTCTTTTGAATCTAAGTTGCATGACATGAGGAAACATGTACATGTTTCTGAAATGGAAACACATTGGAAACATGATTAATATATATATATTAATATATATATAAACTTGGGAAAAAATCACTATGAATAAATGAACACAAACATTTAAATGAAATAAATGTTCCACCATCACTTTTTTTTCCTAGGGAAAAAATCGTAATTTTCATTATAGTGGAAAATTACATGTTGTAGATGCCATTGTCATATGCAGGACGAGTGACCGAAGTCATCTATAAGCAGAAAAATCTGTAATAGTCTATACAATAAACCCAAAAGTGGGTGTACCATCATGTGTCTGTATGCATACACATATATGTTACAAAATTGCAAAAAATAGTAAAAAATTCACCATCGGTGAGTCTCTGTTCAGTTGTCTCAAAATAAAACTCTAATAAGTTAGGGCCTATTAGCCCTCTGCAAGTCCTGATCAATATAAGGCCTGTGGTAGAACTGGTAGGTATGCTCCTGTCTTTCCTCACAGATCATCCATTCCCCTCTGGGATGGTGCATTGGCTCTTTAGAAAGCTTATCCGCAAGGTGGTTGCGCTCCCTATAAATATGAGAACATGAAATCTGATCAAATTGAGATTTTAACAACAATGCATCATCCAATATGTTCCTGAGTGTGTGAACATGGCATGTAGTAATGCAGTTGAACCAATTAATGACAATCTTAGAGTCCGCAACGACTTATAATTGTCGACAGTTTTTTTGTAGTGCAAAGTATAAAAGATGTCAAAGCGATAAGAGCTCAACAATTTTTTTTGTGCTAGCACCCAAACCCATATTAATACATAAAATATGTGTCTCAGATAAATGTAGTAGGATGCCCTGTTACACAAAAAATATCGTCACCATGACTATTTGCAGTCAGTATGGGTCTATCATCACTTATAGTGGCCTCCTAAGCAAGTCTCAGACCTTAGCTCTTCATGTCAAGCTTTGCAAATGAGAGAAAGACATTGAAAATCAATGAAACTCTGGTTCCGCACTTTCTCTCACTTTTGCCTGCGGGCCCGCACTCTTTGTTCATATTACCTGCGTATTTGCACACTCTGTTTGTAAAGGGGTGGGTGCGTACCCCTGTAAAAGTAAAAAAGGCGCAAGTTTATTAAAAAAAACTCACTTTGGGTTAATTCTAGATGTTTCTAGAAGGAATTTTGACGTGGATTGTTCGCTCCAAGGTGGTTCATGCATCCCAAAAGAGAAGGAGCTAATCCCTTGATAGGAGGAGCTATCCCTTTGAAGTAGGGATTTATCCCTTTAAAGGAGGACCTAGTAACTTCCCTCCATTGCACTATAAATTTAGGCATTGGGTCAGTTGCTGGAGAGGTTAGAAGCTGAACATTTTTTAGGGTAAATGCTGATGAAATTGGGACTTCCTAGTTGAACTTGAGAGGAGCGATCACATACCTTTTGGTTTCATTGGGAAGTGAGTGAAACTTGTCAAAGTAGAGGAGACTTCTTGTCAGACCCTGGGAGGAGCTTGTACAACATCATTGCACAGGTTGTAAAGTTCTTCTTTCATTTGAATTAATACAATCAGATTCATTTTTCTCAACAAATTGTTTTATGTGGTTTGTTTCATAATCTCCTTGATCATTATGATGAATATGCTTTATGATATTGGCTTTTCAGGTGCTATTTAATTTGGTTTGCTTGTTTGTGCTTGCAGAATTACACTTCAAGGAAGCTCATTTGGAGCGAGGGAGCGAGGCTTCCACAAACTTGCATTGGACCCAAGGTAGGCCTAAAACACTTGTTTGCCTTTGTTTTTAATTGCATATTTAGAGAAAGATAGTTTTTGATTGGCTTGCTTGTC
>APFE030801094.1:208982-221590 GCA_000404065.3 Pinus taeda
GTTTTTAATTGCATATTTAGAGAAAGATAGTTTTTGATTGGCTTGCTTGTCACTAGATATCTTTAGATACTAGGAAGGTCGATCTTGTCCGCAACCTCAACTCATTCCATGTGACATGCCCCCTCCAAACCCCTAGTCTTGTGCAGAGCCGTCAAAGTAGGCCCATGGGTGAGTTTGATCAATGACCTTTGAAGTGATAGTACGAATCGAGACAGCTTGATCATCATCTGGAATTTCATTGTAACTGTTGCATATTTTCGGGATAATGAGAGGCCATCGAATTTGTTTGTTGTGAAAAATGATTTTGTTTCTGCATATCCATGTGTTCCAACTCATGATTAAAGGGAGATTTTGGGCATTCATGGTGGGTGCTTCGATCCACCACATGTTCCAAGCATTTGGTATACTATCTCCTTCCCATCGCTGATTTATATTTAGCAAGGCAACACATGTTCCCAGAGTTGTTGCGTGATGGTGCAAGATAGGAATAGGTGGTTGTTTGATTCCTCCTCCCTGCAACATAGTACACAATAGGATGGACCCTGGAAGGAGCGTTTTCCAAGATTGTTCCTAATGGAGTCTTGTCCATGATTATGTTCCACATCAGGAGATGAGTGTGTGGCGGGCCTTTCAGCTTCCATAACCAACACCACCAACTTTCCAATGAGATGGGCTTATGGGCGACATGTATGATAGGATAACCATATTTTGGTGAATAAGTCCCCTTCACCCTAGGAGCCCATATCAGTTCATCCTCGTCATCCCTAAGCCTCACATGAGATTCCTTTAAGGCATCGATGAATTGCCTCCACATCATGCTCCACTGTTCTAGTATGCCAAGATCTTCAGCAGATAACCAAGCTTGTTGAAAGATGGATGTATTCAAACAATCCCCTATCTGTGCAATGTAAACCACTCCTCTGCGGTTTAGGAATTTTATCAGATCTGATGGAAGGCTATATAGGTTGCTGCAACCAATCCATGGTTCAGCCCCTATGCGGACAACCATACCATTGCCAATATGCCAAGTAAGACTGTTTCTTATAATGGGAAGGGTGTGTATGAAAAATTTCCAGATAACTGATATTCCTTGCTTGTTTGAAGCAGGTAGCCGAATCCATTCCATAATAGTTTGAGGCCAGATATATTTGTAAGTAACCACCTCTGACCATAGGCTATTGTGCTTCAGGAGGAGTCAACCTAATTTGGTTGCAAGTTCCTGAGCAAATGCAAAGAGATTCTTGAGGCCCTAGCCCCCCTTCCCCCCCCCATTTTTTGGGGATTGCAATTCTGCTCCATTTAACCCAAGCAAAGGGTTTCCCTTCCTTGTGCCCCCTCCATAAGAAATGGTAGCATAATCTTTGTATCTGGGATAAGATACCTTGAGGAATCCAAGCTAGTGACATCCAGTAGACCGGGATGGCTTCAAGGATAGATTTTATCAGTACCAGGCGACCTGTTCTAGATAGTAATCGTTGGCTCTAATTGTTCAATCTTCTTTCCACCTTGGTGACAATCTAGGTCCAATCAACTATTTTGTATCCATGAGATTTAATCCTGAAGCCCAGGTATTTCAATCCATCCTCCAGATGTGTTTTCTGGAAGGAAAATTTAAGTTGTGCATGACAGGATTCCTGTAGGGTGCAAGTAGATAGGGTGATGGTGGATTTGGGCCCATTAATTTCCATCCTTGTCACAAAGCAGAATAAATGCAACACCTCAGAGAGGGTGTTCTTTTCTTGTATGCCTCCATTGAAGAAAATCAAAATATCATCCACAAATAGCAAGTGTGAAAGAGTGCATTGATTCGTGATCTTGAGTCCCTTAAGCCTCCCATATCTATTTTCCAGTAATATTAGCCTGCTTAAACCTTCCATAACAATTAGGAAGAGCAATGGGGATAGTGGGCAACCCTGTTTGATACCCCATTCTGCATGGAAAAAATTGGAGATCGATCCATTAATTAGGGTACCAAAAGAGACAGTTGTAACACATCACTTGATCCATCTAATGAAAGGAATAGGGAAGCACAAATGAGTAAGAATCATCCTTATTAAAAGCTAGTTGACTTGATCAAAGGTCTTTGAGATATCTATTTTGAGGATGGAACCTTTTAGATTCTTTTGTTTGATGGAATGGAGGACCTCCTGGGCTGTGCCTATGGCCTCATGTATCTGATGATTATGGAGAAAGGAAAATTGTTCAGAGGATATATTGTCTGATAGGATCGGCTTGATACAATTGGAAATAATCTTATAAAGGAAATTGTAGAGTGATATGGGATGAAAGTTGCTGAAAGATAGAGGAGAGTCCATCTTAGGGATCAATGCAATATAGGTGGAGTTTATGACATCATACATTCTACCCATATATCGACATTCCTCAATCACCTTGAGTAGGTCTGGGCCAATAATATTGAAAAAGTTAGATAGAATTCCATGGACCATCCATCCGGCCCCGAAATTTTATCCTTCTTGAACCACTTTAGGGTGCCCTCTAGTTCCCCCATGGTAACTGGTTTGATAAGGTCCTCCTCAGCATCTGGCTCCACAAATATAGGGAAATGCCTCGCAATATGAATAATGTCTGCAAGTGTTGCACTAGGTGGTGCTTTGAATAGCTTCTTGAGGTATGTGTTTCCCATCCAAGCTAGCTGATTATAGGTATTGGAAGTCTGCCCCTGTTTCATGGGCATCTGCCAAATAGTATTGCATGCCCTCCTTCCATTGGAAAATTTATGAAAGAACCTGGTGTTTCCATCCACAGCCTGTAGCCATATCTCTCTACTCCTGATCCTCCACGTCTCTTCCCAATCCAACAAAATCTTGGATTTTGGGCTTCCAATTCTGTTAAGTGTAGTTTAGCTCAATAGAAGTATACTCTCTGCCTTGGTCATCCGTTAGCGAATCCAATTATCTTTCAATATCACTGAGGGTTTGCTCGTCCCTGGCATTTTTCCCTTTTTCCCAGTCTATAGATAGTCTTTTAAGGTTTACCAGATTACAACAGAAGCCTTTGACTATACCTTGATCAGTTGTTAGGGGATGATCGCTCCAATATTCTGATACTAATCTGAGATATTTAGGATCCTTTAACCAGTTTGAGTTAAGTTAAAGGGCGCCCTGGGTTTTTTGAGGAACCAACCAATTCCAGGTAGATAGGGGAATGGTCAGAAATACCTCCCGATCCCACCCACTGTCTCTAATTTGTGAGGGTTGTTATTGTGTCTTCATGAATGAGAAACCAGTCCAATCTCCTGCCTAGTGCTGCATCTCCTGTCCTTTTGTTGTGCCAAGTAGGAATCTTTTTTTTTCATGGGGATATCAATGAGGCGGTGCTACTCCAATAAAAATCCCATCTGATTCAAGAGTGGATCCAACTATGAATGATGGCCCCAGGATTCTTCATGACCAATGGTGAAATTTAGATCTCCCCCCATTATAGTAGTGTGGTCGATCAGGGGGTTTCTGAGTATCTTATGCCAAAAGTCTAATCTGTTATGATTAGGTGCATATATATTCATAATACAGAGATTCATGCCTAGTTCAATAGAAAAGATATCCATACCCAGGAACCCATGACCACCCCAAGCAAAGATAATCTTGATGGTTCGGGATTTACCCCAAGAGAAATACCCCCCGATCGCCCAATGACATCCAATGCCTGAAAACTCCATCCAGGCAGTATGTTTTGTAGGGTCCTAACAATCTTCTCGACCATTCCAAGGGTGTCCCGAAGAAAAATGATATCACAAGGCTCACAACCCATAAGCCTCTTAAGAGATAATTTTTTGGAAGGGCTGGCTAAACCCCGACAGTTAAAGGATACCCACTTCATGGGGGAACATGTCCAAGGATGTCCTATGCTATAAGTACTCTTTCGATAGTGTTCTATCTGCCCTGGGCCACATCAACCCCAACAAGCTTGATGGATTTGGATATCTTGGAGGGCCTCCCTCAGGAGGGTTTGGGGTTGCCTTTAGAGGATGAGATTCCCAATCCCAATGATTCAGGAAGAGCCTGAAGGCGGGGGCGAAGGTTGTATGAATGGGATCCAAAAGCAGATGGGGAAATAGGGGGTCATGAAACCCAGGAGTGTGTACAACCGGTGGTGTAGTGGAGAAAATGGTTAGAGGGGGGTCAATTGCACAAGTTATGGGAGTGGTGACCATGTAAGGAGTAGATGCTAGAGAAAAAATAAAATTACTACTATTCAGAGCAGATGAAAAAGGGGAAGAATCAGTACCCAAAGATGGAGTAGCGCCGCAACAAACCGATATCTAGTCATGGGCGGGGAGATAGGTGGAACCTCGGTAGAGCACAATGGCCAAACAGTGTCCCCAGCCGCATCCATCGGACTATCCAAACTTGAGGGTTGCTCATCCACGATTGGGCCTTTAGACTGCAGATGCTTCTTGCCCTTGGATGAAAGAGGAGAAGATGGCGAGATAAGTAGGCAATCTTTGTATAGATGCCTAACCTTGTGGCATCTTCTACACATGAAGGGAACACCTTCATAATCTAGGTTTTGCCTATGCGAGTAGTGCCTTCAATGAAGTGTGATCTTCTCCTCCAGACCTTCCCGAGTATCCAAGTGAAGTAGAATGCGAACCATCGTCATATTTCCAGTTGATTCATAGGTTTGGTCATGCTCCAAATAGGTTCCTAGTGCATTACCAATGTGCTTGAAGACATCTGGAGACCAAAATTGCATAGGTAGCCCAAGTAAGTGAACCCATATCGGCTCAGCACCAAACTGTTCCCTTTTAGGGTCAAATAAGGTATCCCATATTTTAAGTAGGACTGGTGCATATTCAATGTGCTAAAACCTTGAGAGAATCCAGTCCATGTACTCCTCCCTCTGGAACCTGAGATCGAACCACCCTCACGTGAGGACTCGGATGGAGGGAATTTATTTGAGCAGTGACCCCCAAATCTCCATGGTCCAAAGATGTAGCCGCTCCGCCGAGTAATTCTGCCCTCGTACGCGACCCACGAGGACTTTGTTGGCCGTTTCCACCACTTTGCCCATCATTAGGTCTTCCCCCAGGGAGAGGTTTATGTCCTTGTCAATAGCCTTCAAACACCGCCCTTTCTTGACCTTATCAGATCTGCGAGCCATCGAATAGTCACAGAATGGACCACGGATGCCCTGGTTAACTATCTGCAGAGTAGGGGAAGTAGATTTAGGGTTAGGTACAGGTGTGCTGAAACAACCTGAAGGGATGGGGGTACTGAGTGGGGGGCAGTTAGGGTTCGGTATGGAGCATCGACCGGAGAGGAGAAAAGGGGGGTAGATGACCTGGGATGTGAGATGCCTGAGAATATGGGGGTTCTGGATGGAGCGGTGGAGTGAGGAGGGTTAGACAACGACGAATTGAATGAGGGGGATGGGTGTAGGCATGTTTCGATGAGGTTTAGGGTTGCCAAAGAGAGCGGGGGGTAGTCCAGGCCAGATGCGGCGTTGAGATCAATAGAGGGCAGTAGGTGGGGAAAAAATAGCCCATGATGGTGCAGATTAGGGTTCGAAGCAGACAAAGGGCAGAAATGTGATCCAAAAGAGTCGGAACCCGACACGACGCGAGGGCGATTCCAAATCTCTTCGTAGGGATTTGGGTCCGCGGTGTAATAGATGACGTCTTCTTCCATGCCTGCCATTTGGATGGAGGTTAGGGATGGTTATGGTCACATGCAAAAGATGGGTTAACTGCAAAACCATAACGCCAAGATGCCCGCAAGTTGTAGACAGGCAAGGTTGAGGCAGGGTGCCCGTGAGTGTTAACCTAAACCGTGAGGAGCAACACTGCACAGTCACAGGGCCTCCATTGATGACATTTTGTTCCACCATCACTTATATTGAGATCCTCATCATTAATCCTCTGGGCCATCAATCAACACTTCCAAATTTTGATGAAACTACTTAATACTAGCTTTAAAATATGCTACAAAAATCCTGACATGCCTAATCAATGATTTTGGTTTGAGTGAAGTGTACATTCTTGTTAAGGCCATGATTAAGAGGAGTCCAACAAGCAATATCACCAACATTAATGTACATAAAGGGCTTGGTGCTCTTGATTAACTATTAATTCCATACTCTCATATATGATAGAATCTACTAAAAATAATCTTGAAATTCTAAAAACCATTAAGTCTGCTAAATTTTGAATAGGATATGAAATTATACTTCCTCCATATGAAGTTTATTAAGGTTGGAAACACTCTCAAACATCTTGAAACAATTAATGGTAATGCTAAAAATTTAAGTATTTAACATTACCATTAATTAACAACATTTTTGTGCAATCTGATAGTGAAACCCTTTTTAAAGAAAAGAATCCAATCTTAGAGTTTTTAGAAGTATTATTAATTCATAATTAACCTCATATTAGGAATTAAATCTGAAAATTTAGATCCCAATGATTAAGTCAAGGAAAAATCAAACAAGTTTCATTTTGAAACACATTGTATAAACATTGAAACGTGTATCAATTGTATGAAACACATTTTTGACGTGAAATGAATTTGATATGAACTGAGATATGTTTCATGGTTTTGATATGGAAACACGACTAATACATATGGGGGACCAAGTTTCCTACAACATAGCTATGGATGTATGCAAAAATGAAAGATACTACACATATCTCATCCAAAAAAGAAAAAAGTTGCATACACATTTTTTATCACTTACATTGTTAAAATTTGCATCCTCAATCACTACTCTACCCATATGATTCTGTTATGCCATAGGGGAGTTCACAAAGTTGTAGCTTCTTTTATGTTTTGAGCATAATTCTATATATGCAATATTTATTTTTTGTAAGGTTAGGCAATCACTTTGTATTATTTTGCAAAAGAAAAGAAACATAATAGATTTCAAGAAGCTATTTGTTTGCCACACGGGAAACCAATATTAATGGTTACAACTACACTATTACCACTATAAAAAACTATAACATAAATGCAGGCTCACCTGCTTATGTTATCCAAAAGGAGAGTTCAAATTGATTGGTGGTTTTGAGCCCGCGTCTTCTTAGAATGGAGTGAAGGTGATTTCTACCATATTCTTAGCCAATAATGAAGCTATGTTATCCAACTTCTCTATTTTATCCAAAATCTTGCACATGTCTGACACTCAAGCATCAACCATGGGGTTATGTATGTAATACTTAATCAACTGATACAACTGCAAATATCACTAGTGTTTGTATCATATTCTCATACATTTATGTACTAATTTAGTAACATAATTTAGTGTTTACTAATGTAGTTAAAAATAACACGAGGAATATCTAAGTATCTCTTATTTTGAGAAGAAATATATAATCTATCTTATGAAAAATTAATATAAATTAATTATAACTAACATCAATAACGTGATATGATTTTGTGTTTATTAGTAATTAGTAATGATAAAAAAAAATTCCATTATTTTATTTCATTTTCATTATAGAAAATAAATTTTAATAATATCTGGAATTAAAAAATAATACATATAACATTTTTTTTTTAAATTTTTATTACATACATATTTAGAAAAAATGTTACGCCATTGATTTCTGTATTTTATCTTGGTTTCATCTTATATTATCTAATTAAATATGATGATCCTAAAATATACCTTCCTTAGTTTTTTTTTTTTTTCATATTCTTTTTCTTCACTTCAAAAATATTTTGTGAATAGTATGTGTACACAATATTCGCATTGTCCTTGCTTTTGGGGACTCTATATATCTTGTTTTTGACGTTGTAACAACAATATTTAAATTAATAAATGAGGTCACTAAGGCTTCATGTCAATGATATGCGAAAGGTGGGGTAGATTTATGAGAACGAACCCACAAGAACTTTGGGGCCTAACTTGGAAAAAAATGTCATATTATTCTATATTATTATTCCATAATAATATAAAAGGACATGCTCATATTATTCCAAAATTATATAAATCAACCAAAAAACTACACAACTTTGATAACTTTATCACCAAAAAGCTTTTCTTGCTATGGTTTCCCATCCATTAATACTTCATAGGAAAGTATACAAGACACACAAGTAAAAATTCTTTCACAATTTGAGTTCATCCTATTTATAAAAAATAATGAAAAAAGGGGAATCAATCATTTTAATTTATCTCAATGGCTATTCATTTCCCCATGTGGTTCCTTCAATTAGTTATCACTCGCTCAAACTTAGGGAGTTGTTTCTCCTCAATTGTTCAAATCTTTTTCTTTGGAAGGTTTCCCTAGATGTCTAAAAAGGCTTCACTCTTTTCTACCTGTAACTTCTTTATATGCACAACCCATGTCTAAAAAGTTTGATTAAGTGCATGTCCTTGAGAAAAATAATGCTATATGAAGGGAGCTTCGTACGAAGTTATGTTCTACCTCTTTCTTTGTTCAATTTTTTTCACCTTAGGTAGAAAAATTATAACCAATGTAATTTTACGCCTATTGGCCTCTGCAAACTTTTGAATGGTTACTTCATTAAATTTGGACATGAATTGGATTTCTTAGCTATTTGAATTTATGTTTTTTTCTAATTCCTTTGACATTTTCTCTTGAGGGAACAAATTATCCATTGGTCCAAATGATGGTAAGTGGTAAGTATTGCCTATATTCTCTACGACTTATCGTGATAGCACAACATCTATTACTTCATGCGTAACTCCCATGAGCATGTTATTGGTTGCATTTTTCTAGTGTTTTAATCCAAAATCCATTTCTTCAAATGTTTCAAATGTGATAGCATTAATTTCTATAGGGACTTCTCTTGAAGAGGTTTGTCAGTCTTTAACCTTCCCAAATTTAATTTGAGTTTATTGATATGCAAGCTCCCGGGCCTAGACGCAAGTCTTAACACCAACAATATCGTGACTATAAATTTGCACACATTAGCCTTTCCCATAAAATTCTATTTGAACATTATTCAATTCATTATGAACTCTAAAAGCATAATTAAAAAATTTGCTAGTCGATACTTGCTAGACTTATAATAATTGAATTGGTTTTCCAACATGGTGATTTTTCTTTCATATTCTATTTTATTTTCTATATCAAAGGCTTTATTTACATTGGTTTGAGTGATAACCAATCCAACAAAAATAAAGGAACCAAACCCAAGTTTATTACATTCATCAACATAGTGCCAATGGTAAGTATCACTTCATCGTTGATTTAACTTATTTTATGTTTATGTCCTATTGCACAACACCATTTCTCAATCTATTTTGGTGGGGCTATGATCATCAATTTATAACACTCTTTCTTTCTTTGAGTTCTAATAAATCCATCTCTCATGATGAAATGTGGGTTGGAAATAATATTTAAGCGGGATATATCATGGTTGTTCATGTGTTGTAGATATTTAGATCCCTCAATGAAATAGTATCCTTAATAAATTTATGTGGGGTAGAACATGGTCATTCACATCATATTTCATTTTTCACACCCCCGATCAACCCCTCCCCACTATGTAATTTTAGGGATTTCTTTGATCTTGGTGGAGCCAATATTAACTACTTGTGGCAATGAACGTTTGCTTGTTTGTTTTTTTTTTGTTTTTTTTTGTTTTTCCCAAAGGATCTCTTCCCCTATGATATAATGTATACCTTTTGATCTATTTTGGTAGAGTTAATATGGACCATTTGTGGTAGTTGGAAACTTTTCACTTTCGATATGCCTCATCCTTGCAATGAAACCTATGCCTCTAATTTGTTTGGTTAGAGTGAGTCTGTAACAACCCAATTACTTAACCTCATGTGTGTAATGTAAATACTTGTATGAAAGAAATATGGGCCGAGTCATGGGACACATATTCCATAGGTTGAGGAGAGTAATTTCTTGGTATGCTCATGTTTACTTGTTGCAGGAAAATCTGAATTATGTGACAACCATTGAAGGCTGGTTGTTGTGCTTTAATGGCCTGGTGTTGCTCTAATTTATGGGAATGAATCAGAAGTTCGAGAACCATACTTGTCATGGGAGATTGGGCAAGAAAACAAGACGAGCATTTATTGAGTATGGGATGCGTAGGAAGTGGGGGGAGTGGAACGAGGGAGTCAACCACTGTGCTGAAGAAAAACATGACCAGTGAAAGGAAGAAGGGAGCATGATTCGAACAAGAGAAAAAGAATAAGAAGCGACACAAAAGTTGTAGACATTTCTTGTAGATTCAATCTGCTAACTATAATTTACTAAAACAATATACTTGAATATACTTTACTCATCAATGGAAACAATTAAACGATAGTGAAATCATGAAGCATACAAGAGAAAGAATTAAATCAACACATTACACAATGATTTCTTGGGGAAATCCATAGCTAAAAACCCCTACAATCTGCATATTCATTAGTCAAAAAATATGAGAAGATTACAATGCTTTGCTCAAGCCTGAGAAATCTCTATACTATCTCTATATTTCTCACAGCTTCCTAGTCAATCCCAGGTCAATATTGTTACAACAGACAAATCCCTCTGGCGGACAAGAGCGATCTCCCTAGATCCTTGACGAAAAGTAGAAACAAGCAGACAATTAAACTAACTCTCCAGACTGTGACATAGAAAAATGAAGACTGTGGAATATCCGATCTCTCAATCCCAAAAATTACACCACACAAATCTCCAAATTAAACTAACTATTTCCCTAAGTTTGAATTGTTTGAATTATAAGTATTAAAGCTAATGGATGAGCCTCTCACCTATTTCACGAAATGCTCGATGAAGATCCCTTATTGTGACGTGATGCAGTTCCTCAATGCTTGATAAGGTCTGCAATCAGAAACAAGAAAAGGATCAAAAGCATATGTGCTATAATAACCCAAACAAACTGATCCTAATGATCAAGGAGATTAGGAATTGAATTTTCCTTAATAAAAACTTTAAACAATTATAAACCATTCATCATTCCAATAAGACAATTCAATGGGGAAAAACGTTCATTTGTATTAATTAAAGATAAAGAAGAATCTTACAGCCTTCAACGTGATGCCGTGAGGTTCCTCCCAAATGCCTTCAATATCCTCTTTAAATGATAAGCTTTCCAATCTCAAACTAGCAACATAAGTTTATCTTCTCTCAATTCTAACCTCCTCAATCCCTCTACCATCTAGTCATTTTATAGGCCAAGAGGAAGAAGTTTTAGATCCAAAAGAGGAGGGTGAGATCCCCTAATTGAGGGATTAGGTTTCCTTGAGGAAAGGGATTAAGATGCGTCATATGAGGGTTATAGATCAAATAGTCATCACCTGGAAGCTTTCAGTTGGGAAATATTCGACCAACTATGTCTCTAAAATTTACTTTTTATTTTTACTTTCTTTGATTCACCTGCGCGGTCTATAGTTTCAGATAGAGCACATTTTTGCACTATTCTCAAAGTTAATTCCAATGAATGTGTGGGAATATCTAGGAAAATCAGTGCAGGTGATACTTGACAAGGTGTGACAACTATTTCTCCCAAATTTCCCATATTCTTCAAGATATTTTTGGTTGTTTGACTTCTAAGGGAATTCAATCAAACATGTTCACAGATGGTAAACAGACCCATAAACTGATCAAATGTCATGGTGAAAAATTGATGTGTAACAAATAATTAACCAATTTTCTGCTTTCCTATGTCCCTATTTCCTTGTGTTGTTTCCTTGGGAATTAGCCCCCTATTAATTAGGGGAATTCCTCAATTTGAATTGCATAATCCTCATAGGCCTTCCTTCAACTGCATGCACCACCTATGCAATTAAGATGATTATACAACTGATAGTACACTGTCCCTCAACTCAAATCTCAATTGGTTAACTCTTATATCTAACATGCATGAGTTATTTATGAGTGAATCATCATTTTATTGGTTGATCACTGCAGGCAAAACCACACTACACTGCAGGTAGCACCACACTACTAGACCTCCCACTAGTTCCTCCGACAGTTGGAAATAGTTTAACTTAGTTAAAATGAATTAGTTAATTACAACTCAAAATAAACTCAACTAAGGCTCTTATAAAGTAGGAGACACTCTACATGACTCAAATTAGACCCTCAACTCAAATTAGCTAAGCCAACTAAGTCAAATTAACTTAGTTAACTAATACAAGTTGTCATGAGATGTGGAATTAAAATTTTATTCCCAGCTTAATTCAAGGACAAAATTAAATTAGGATTTTCTTGTTGCATTTTCAATACCCCCTCTCAACAAGAAAAGGATTATCTGCTACCCCGATCCTGCCTCTATGAAACTCAAATTTGCATCTTGACAATGCCTATGTCAAAATATCTGCATCCTGTTCTTCTATAGGAATGTACTCCAGCAACATGGTTCTCCTCTGCACACAATCTCGTAGATGGTGATACCAGATGTCGATATGCTTGGATCGATCATGAAAAACTGGATTCTCAGAGAGTTTGATACAACTCTATTTGTCACAATAATTCACTGTAGGATACATCTGTTGACCAAATAACCCATGTTGGCTTAGTGGGGCCTGACCCAGGTTCAGAGGTGATTTAGCCAAGCAACTCCCAGTACTACTGGCCCTTTCGGTAACAATCCGTGGAGAGCGGACTGAGGTCTCACCCAAAGTAGTATGGGAGGGTGCTAGAACTAGGTTTCTAC